>BRXY01000490.1:0-82872 GCA_030267945.1 Triparma strigata | reverse complement strand
ACCCTAACCCTAACCCTAACCCTAACCCTAACCCTAACCCTAACCCTAACCCTAACCCTAACCCTAACAGAGAGTAGATTCATCGCAAAGAGTTGTGATTTCAAGCCAGCTCTCAATTGTCCCCATCACCGTATCGCGGATACCTCACCTCTCAGAGATGCCTTGCAAAAATCATCTCATCAAAAACACCTAACCCTCAAATACCCCAAATATCCCAATCTCCGCTCGCCACTATCCATAATTACCCCCCCCCCCCCCAATTCTTAGAAGTTTTGCACTCCTCAGTCTTTAACCATCCCGCTCATGCTTCTCCTCCTCCTTCTCCACCTCCTTATCCTTCCCGGGCTAACCCAGACTGCACCTACACCACCGAATGTCGTCCTGATAGTCAGTGACGACCTGCGAGCTCAGGTAAATGTGGCTGACTTTTTCGCAAACGACAGTGGCCTGCCCCGCACGAGCAACCTTGAGTCTCTCGCCAAGAGCGGCCACAGTTTCAACCACGCCTATGCCAATCAGGCTCTGTGTGGTCCCTCCCGCAATAGTTTCCTTTCGGGCAGACGTCCGCAGCGAACGGAGGCGTACAATTTTGTCGACTCCTTCAGGGACGTGGAGGGCGGAGAAAATTGGACTACCCTCCCTGGTCTCTTCAAAAGAAACAACTACACCACCGTCGGAGCTGGAAAGATTTTCCACCCGGGCCTCCCCCCCGACAACGACATGCCCTACTCGTGGGACGACAGAATGAGCGACGGGACTTGGGAATCTTGGATGTATCCGACTGAGGACGCGTGCCCTTTGAAAACGTCGTGGTGCGGCACGGACAACGAGACCGACCTCGAGGACTTCAAGACCACTCAACAGGCCATCAAGCTGCTTGACAACATTACAAGCACCGAAAAGAACAGCCCCTTTTTCCTCGCTGTCGGGTATCGAAAGCCCCACTTGCAGTGGCGACTTCCGAACAGAATCCTCGAAAATGTACCGCTCGAGAGCGTCTCCTCGCCCGCATCTCCCGACTTCCCACCCTCCACCCCGCCGCTTGCCTATCACATGCCCGTCGACGATTTCCTCCTCGAGTTTTCTGACGTGGAGCAGTGCGGGAGTGCGAACCTCACCGACCCTGCTACTGCTTGGTTCTCGGAGTCTTGCTCTCGACTGTGGAGGAGGGGCTACTACTCCGCCGTTGAGTACATGGACGAGCAAGTGGGATTAATTCTAAATGAATTGAAGGAGAGGAAGTTGGAGGACAACACGATAGTGATCTTCTTCGGCGATCATGGCTGGCACCTCGGCGAATTTGGAATGTTCGAAAAGTTCTCGAACTTCGAGGTGGCGCTGCGAACACCAATGTTTATCCGGGCACCTTCCCTAGTGACGCCTGGCGGCCTCACAACAGCACCCGTCGAGCTCGTTGACGTGTATAGGACTGTCGCCGACCTAGCTAATTTGCAAATTCCAGCAAACGAGAGCAGCAGGTAAGGCACTTCGAATGCTTTAATGCGTCAATGCGTCAATGCGTCAATGCGTCAATACTCTAATCTAATCTAATCTAACTCGTTGCCGCAGCATCGACGGCGAGTCGCTTCTTCCCTTGATGCAGGGCAAGAAGGACGACGAAGATCGGATGGCCTTTTCTCAGTTTCCTCGCTGTCTCGACGGGAAGAACTACGCCGATCTGCCTCTCTCCTCCGACGACCGCAACGTCTGGAACGTGTACAACGACGGCGACAAGCCCAGTCGCCGTCACGAAATAACGAACCTGCCCGAGTGGAAGTTGAGCAATTGCAACGAAATCACCGTGGAAGGAATGGACTGGATGGGCCTCAGCGTAAGAACGCAGGACTGGCGGTACACGGTCTGGCACCGGTTTGGAAGCGAAGGGATCAACTGGGAGGCCGCAATTGGCGGAGAGGAACTATACTCGTACTATCCGGGCGATGTCGACATCTTCCGATCTCCCAACAATTTTGAGAATGTCGCGGGCGATCCAGTGAACGCCGACGTTGTCAATGAGCTCCGCGGTTACATCGAGATCCAGTGGAACAAATAATAATAATAACATTATTATTCATTAACATTTACAATAATGATATAATAATTTACATTTACGAGAACTTTGACATCGCCGCCTCTGCGAGGGCGTCGGCCTTGCTGGCCGCATCCTTCTCCGATATCTTCTCCTTACCCTTCTTGGCTCCCCCAATTCTGCTTTTCCTGTCCTGCCTTTGTTGCTCCCTCGTCGCTTTTGGGTTGTTGCTCTTTCTTTTTTCGCTGACGCTCTCCTGCTTGCTGCCTCGCCTCCTCGGGGCCTTGCTGACCCGGCTTTTCCGCTGTTCCCTGTTCTTGCTGTCCACCGTGCCGTCGCTCCCGCTGTCGCTGTCGCTCCCCCCCCCGCCCGACTGCTTCGACTTTCTCCGGTTCCGTGGGTTCTTCTTTCGCACCGACATGCGCGAATTCCTTTCTCCCCTCCCCCCCTTCCCCTTCCCCTCCCCCTCCCCTTCTCCCTCCCCGCCTTCCCCCTCCCCTTTCTCGCCTTCCCCCCCCCCTGCCCCGCCCTCCCCCTCTTCCACCTTCTTCTTCTTGCTCTTGCTGAAGAAACTCGACCCCTTTCCGGTCTTCCTGAACATGGACCCGATGTTCCTGATGTTCTTCATGCTGCTCTTGAGCCTCTCCCTCATGCTCCCTCTTGTTTTCCTCTTGTCTTCCTCCTCCCCCCCCTCGTCCTCTCCCTCCTTCGCCGCCTTGTCTGCGTCTTCGATGTCAGCCTGCATCATTTTGATTGGGGTCTTCCTGAAAACGACGGCGATGTTCTCCCCGTCCAAGTCGAACTTGAGCTCGAGCTGGAACATGTGCTCCCCGGCAATTGCGACTACGTCCTCCAGATCCCTTATGCCAAACTTGGCGGATAGCTTCCTCAGGTTCACGTCGGCCATTTCCTGGTCTCTCGAGAGCACGCCTTCCACCCGAAAGGGTCCGTAGAGGAAAAGAGTCCCAAATGGCTTCACGACCTCGTTCGCGCACCTGAACATGTTCTCGACGAACCGGAAGGGCGTGTACTGGATGACGTTCATGGCCACCATGACGTCGACTGCCCTCCACTTCTGTTCCAGCGGGCCGTGCTCCACCGACATGTTCCTTTCGTAGTACAGGATGTCGAATAAAAAAGCCTCGTTGCAGTTCCCGTTGATGGTCTTGGGGTCGGAGCTCTTGATGACGTTGTAAAACTTGGTCCTCCTGTTGATGCTGTCCACGCAGAGGTCGCTGACGTCGGTTGGCTGCCAGTGAATTGTGTCCCTGTTCCTCTCGCAGATGGTAACGGCGTGCTGCCCCGAGCCGCTTCCGAGCTCCAGAACCTTGACCTTCTCGCCCAGCCCTAACTGCTTTTCTCCGTCCTTGCTCGCCGGAACCAGGAAGTTCATGATGCACTGGTAGACGTTTTCCATGTGCTTCTCCACCACGGGAGAGCGCAGAGCGAAGATGTACTTGTCTTCCTTCGTCCACCCGATGCTATCTATGCGGAAGTAGTCGCCCGGCTCCCTCAAGTTGGGCTTCACGCTCCAGTCGCGCTTGTCCGGCGGCATGGGCACGTGACCGGCCCAGGCCTCGTAGTTGAGAGGCGGCAGTATGTGCTGCTTCGCCTTTTTCTTGAGCGCCTTCCACTCCTTCTCCAGATCCGGGTCCCGATTCGCCCTCACGGTCTGCGTGTCCAGTATCCTGGCATTCCTCGCCTGCACATACCTCGGCTTCGAAAATTCCTTGAGCCAGGGCGGCCAGTCCCTCACGCCCGGCTTCCTCTTGGCGGCCTCCTCGGCCTCCCTGAGGGCCTTGCTGAAGGCGTCGCTCCTAGCCTTCACCTTGGCCCCGAACATTACATCCCACAGGTGCACCTTGTTGTCGTCGTCCGTGGCGATGCTCGAGCCGCCGTCGTCCTCCCCCTCTGCCCCGTCCCCAGCCTTCAACTTCATCATGGCCGACATGTTCATCGCGTTCTCGATGCCCCTGATGTTCTTGAGCTTCTTCTTGGCGGCCAAGAGCTTTTCCTCGGGGGTCCTGGTATCCAATATGTTGGTGTTGACAACTTCGGGGGGCGGCTTGTTTGCGTTTTTAATAGCCTCAAGCCGATCAACCTGCTTCTTCAGCTGCGTCCTCTCCTCGACGCTCTGAATCCTCTTCTTGACCTTAATCTTCTTGACCTTCCCCTGCTTCTTCCACTTCACCTCGACGTTAGCCCTCACGGCCTTGGGGAGAATTCGGTACACCTTCTCTTCCTCGACCTTTGTTATCGAGGAGCGGGCCAGAGAGGGCTCCTCGGGTAAAACATCCTCAGGGTTTTGGCTGCTAGGACTCCCCAACGTTTCGCCGCCGTTGCCCTCCTGGTTCTTATCAGGAGAGCCAACGTGGTGGTCGGTGTTCGGGGTGGGATCAGCGACCGCCTCATTCACCCCCACATTCGCTCCGTTGCTGTCCTTCTTGTCTGCCATACTCAGGGGGCTAATCAATCAATCAAGCGGGCGTCTCTATACGTATTGGCACCGCCTGCCCTTGCCGTTTGTTGTTGGCACTGTTGTCTACTTCTCGGCTGAGTAACAACAAAGTGTGAGACCGAGGGCCAAGTCAGTTGGGATTTAGATGAGCCAGAGATTTGTTTTCTCGACTTTTAAAAATATCGTCGACAACCAAACGGCTTCGATATCAAGTCGTGTATAATCCCTCCGCTCTCGTTTTATCTTCCGAAGCCCCTCCTCACTGCTGCCCCCTCGAGCGCGACTCTGTGCTTCCTAAATTAACCTGAAACACCACTCTCCTTGTCCTATATATTCAATCATCTCCAAAGTCCTCCTCTCAAATCAACGCCCCCCATCTCGGCCGCCCCCGCCCCCCCGTCCCCTACTCCTCAATCATGCTCAAGCCGCAGTACGCCTCCGCCCTGTCCTCCTCCTTGACTTCCACGACGGGCTCTGACCCTCCCTACTCTTCACCCTCCCCTCTCTCATCTTCTCTTACTCCCTCGTCAAGTTACTGGCTCTCCCCGAAGTTCTGTACGTACCCCCAGACCTTGGTGTACAGATTAGAGCACCACGCTAGCATAAACATCATTAGAATATTAAGCCATGAATACTGCATTCCCAGCCGGGTGGACATTTACGTCGGCACAGACGTAGGAGTGGGCGAAAGAGCAACGCAGGACGAGAACGACAACGGAAACGGCGGCGACCAGCCCAATGCGAAGTTTCGGCGGCTTGGCTTTATGAAGTTCTCCGCGAATGAGAGTTCCTCCTACAAGGCTCGGGAACTTAAATCCGTCAATGTGAATTGTTTGGCCGACTATGTCAAGGTGAGGTCTTCCCTCCCCCCCCTTCCCTGCCGCCCCGATTGTTTTTTTTAACCCGACCGTAACACACCCACACAAACACAGCTGATAATTTACAAACCGAAGGCAAACGATGTCAACCTGTGTAATCAAGTCGGGATAGTTGGCATTGAGTTTGTGGGCCAATACTCTGGCCAGCGATCGGCCAAACGATTCGATCAGGCAATGCCTCCTAATCCACCTGAACTTTTGGAGGCTAGAGGCGGGACAATCACCTCTGCTGCCACTACAAACATAAAGTACAACGCCAGCAAGAAGGACTTGATACGTCGTCAGATTGCGGCCGTGAAATCTTCAAAAGTGGCCGCGGTCGACAACTCGGATTACGTTATGGCGAAGTCTCTCAAGCAAGTGGAAGACAAATTGATTACGTCTGCCGTCCGCTGCGATGCACTGGAAGAGATGAAGGCCAAGGCTGTGGCCAGTGAAGATTTCGACAGGGCCAGGATATTAAAGGGCGAAATTGACGGATTGAGGGGGAAGGCTAACGCCATGGTGAAGGGTCTTGGAATGGAGGTCAAGGAATATGAGCCCGAAGCAGAACCTGAGCCCGCCCCTCCCTCGCTTATCCCTCCCTCGCCCACCCCTCCCTCGCCGGAAGCGCAAATTCCCACTCCCACTCCCACTCCGCCCCCCAAGACTAGCTTGAAGGAAGAGATTGAAGCGGACACGATGATGGCCGAGGACATCCTGGAGCAGAGCTCCCCCAGCGTCAGGAGCCCGAGAGTTGAGACGTTCTTGGAGGAAGTCGAGGTCGAGAGCCCTCGGATGAAGAGGGAAAGAGACGTGAAGAGGGAAACCTTGGGCAAAGAAAAGGACGAGACGGACGAGAAGCCTCCTCCGGAATCGGCCGTGCCCGAGCCCTCTAGTCCAGATGATCAGGCCGTCGATGGTCCCTCCACCGCTCCTCCCACCACCCCTCCCCCTGCTACCCCTCCCCCCTCTACCCCTCCCCCCTCTACCCCACCTCCGCCGCTCTCCGTGAAGGAAGCCGTGGAGGCGAAGTCATTCATCGACTCGCAGAACGCCCCAACAATATCTCCCCGCGTTTCGCCTCGGCCAAAGCCAAAGTCGCCCACCCCTCCACCCACCCCGCCCGAATGGACGGAGGAAGAGCAGCCCCGCGAAGATGGCGGCCTTGAGGAGGAGGAGGAAGAAGAAGTTGTTGTGCCCGTTGTCGTCCCAGACGGCACGGAGGCCTTGAATGAGATCTCCGAGTGGGAGGCGGCCTCCGAAATAGTGGCGAAACGCGAAGCCGTCAAAAGACGGCTGCAGCAAGAACGCGAAGCCCTCAAGAAGCAGTTGCAGCAAGAGAGCGCGGAGAACGAATTAATGGCCGAAGCCGACGAAGAATTGAAAACCTACTACGCCGAATTGGAAGCAGCCGAGCACAAGCTTAGAGTCGAGCAGCAGACGGCGGTAATCATCAAGGTCCAAGCTCGCACTAGGGGTTACATAAGTCGTTCTCTCGTTGATCGAAAACGAGGCGTCCGGAAGAGGACCAAAAACGCATTCAAATTGGGGTTGAAGATGGTCAAGAGCATGGTAAGAAGCTTCGATTATGATTGTGTTCGGCGCTGATCGGCCCCTCCCTGACACCTATACTCAACCCTACCAACCTAACACAATATTTTATTCTAACTCGTCGATTGGCTCCTCGCGCTTCGCTCCTCGGCAGAATTTCAAGAAGCAATTGGGAGAAAGCAGGAAAATCAGAATCGACGCCCTGCAGGAAGAGGAGGGCCGAGAACACGTGCCGACCCCTGAACCCACTCCCCCTCCTACTCCTGACAAGCTGGAACCTCTGGACACTCTAATTGACGACCCAGAAGTGCTCAACAGGGCCTTGAGATCGGCCCAGGCCTTCGGGACTGAGAACCTGCAGCGCATCCACAGCAAGGACTGGGCCCTGAGGGAGAAGGGATTTAACAACGTCGCGAGTCAGCTGCCCGAGATCGCCAAGACCGGCGTGGAGTCTATTTTGGAGCAGCTCGCCCACGTCCTCACCACCGGAATCGACGACAAAACCTCGGAGTGCATGTTCTCGTGTCTCAACGTCATCGACAGCCTGGAGTCGGTCCTAGCTAGCCAACGAACCTCCGCCGCTGCCGACGACGAAAAGAACGATCCGGTCCTCGTCCCGAAGCTCACTCACGAAGTGTTCTGTCCGCCTTTCGAGAGCGTAATCCGCTCCCTCGTCTCCCGCCTTGGGGACGTCAACAGCGGCATGGCCGACGCCGCCCTTCAGGCACTCGGGCAGGTCGCCAAGTGGCCCGAAGTCGGCCCCGTCTTCGTGGCGCAGGTGGGCCTCAAGCGGCTTTTCAAGTGGGAGGAGCACATGGCGAGATGCGTGTCGAACCGTTTGAACCTCCTCCACATGCTGCTGCAAATATCCAAGGACAGCGGAGGTGCGGGGGCAGGCGTGCTCGCTGCGGCGTCGTTGAAGTTCGCCAATGATGCCGGCGCCTTCGAGAGCACCAACGACAACATCAGCAAGGCGGCGAAAAACTTGGAAGAGATCGCCCTGGGGATGATGGGAGATAACGCCGGGATGCTCATTGGTGATCTCAAGGGCGTTTCTCTCCTTGCCGAGCTGCAGCGTGCCGAGAGGCAGCGTCACATGAGGCTTGAAAAACTTTGTGAGAACGCCAAGACGAAGACTATGGATTTGGAACACCTCGGGGAGGCCGTGGACAAGGTTTCGAGGGATGTGGAGGAGAGTGCGGTGCGCGTGGAGGCCGAGGTAGACGCCGTCTTCGACCTGATGCAGCAGAGGCTGAACGAGAGAAGGGCCGAGGTGAAGAAAATGCTCTCAGACATAGGGGGCGGAAAGGGCTCGGCGCTGGGCAAGCAGCGGGAGGAAATTCAGGAACTCAAGAAGAACATGGAGGACACCTCGAAGATGGCCCGCAACGCGCTCGACATGCTTCACCAGGAGGAGTACAATGCCATGATCGAGCCACTCACCAAGCACCTCGAGGCCCTTGGCGACCAGCACAGCAAGCTGCAGAGGGACGCCTGCGACGACGCCTCCATCGTTTTCGTGGCGGGCGGACGTGAGAAGGTCCTGACAGGAATCCTAGAGCACTTCGGGGCCATCCACACCAGCGGTGACGTCGTTCCCGGCTTTCAGAAGCTTGCCGGGGACGTCGGAGACGGCAGATCGCCCAAGAAGGCCAAGCGGAAGAAACCGAATGCCGATGAGGAGGACAAGGATGCCGAGGAGGAGGAGGACTACGAACAGCTCGAAATTGGCAAGCAGATCCACCTGACGGTGAGAGCACTCATTCCCCGAATTGGCGACGGCGTGACTAACGACGAGTTCCACAAGGAGAACAACGGAACCAAGGATACGGTGGTCGTTGAGATCAGGAAAGGCAGCGAGAAGCAGGTGGCCAAGCAGGGCCACGCAGGAGAAATCCTCGGACGCGTCATCATCGTCAACAGCATTGAGCAGCCGCCGAGGGACGACTACAACGTCGAACAGTACTTCGAGTCGCTCTACACGCAAACTGAGATCCTCGAAGTCCCAGACGGCTTCCACGAGAACGACAAGAAGCTCATCAAGAATCGTCGGGATCCGGTGACGCACAGGAGCGTTCCGACCACGAGGTTCACCAAGCTGATACGGTTTCAGGGCGATTCCGTCTGGGCGCAAAAGCTGAGGAAGGAGGCGCGGACCAACAGCGTGGATGCTGGACTCGACTGGAAGGAGGAGCTCGGGAAAGTCGACTCAATTCTTTGGAAGTAGAAGACACCTTCAACTTTGCTCTACAATATTACGAGGCTTTCACTTTTCTGGTCTTTAATTACAATCTTTCTTTCTTCTCTTGCTGCCCCCCACCACCAACTCCCCTCCCCCCCCCTTCCCCCCACTCCCTAAAATATTACTATTCCACCAAACTAACTAAACTTAAAGTGTCTTACACCCACTTCCACTCGGTGTAAAGACACAGCAGCGGAATCACGCTCGCGTACAGCAGCAAATCGACCAACTCCGTTTTCAGGAACTTTGCGTGCAGAGTCGCTGGCACTGCCTTGATTATGCTGAGGCGGCCGCGACTCTTGCGCGACGACACGAGCTTCGAGATGATCTTCTTCTCCTCAGAATCCAGCTCCTCCTCGTCGACGCCGTAGCCCACCACCTTGTACCTCAGGACGGCCCAAGTCAAGAACAAAACCCAGGCGCAGACGTGCTTGGTGAGGGTGTTCGTCGGGACGAGGATGAAGCCGTGCAGCTTGTCGAGCTCGGCGACAAAGTGCTTGGGGAAGAACTTCCAGAAGAGGCAATTCTCTAAAAGCGCCACGCAAAAGCAGAGCCAGCAGGCGGGTCCAATTCTCGCGGCGTCGTGCCCCGCCCTTGCCGTCTGCTCTATGTAGACGTACCACTCGGCGGCGGCCGGTATGCTCATGAAGCCAAAGAGCGCCAACCTGACTTTGTTGTACCACGCGTCGTGGGGGATTCCCATGGTGTTCATCATCAAGAAGGTGTTGGTCTCGATGAAGAGCATCACAGCAATTAGCACGGCCACTTGAAAGAGGCGGAGCGGGTTCTTGAAGATCGTCCACTTGTAGGTGCTGTCGTGAATTAGGGGGTTCAGCATGCTCGCGAGCTTCTCGGTGCCCTTGCTGCGGTCCTCCTTCCCGGCCCAGTCCAGGGTGGCCCCGACGTGCATGGCGTCACCTCCCCTCACGACGCTCGTGGTCGAGGCCTTACTGTAGCTCACGATGAACTTGTTCACGTGAGTGCCGACCCACATTCCGAGCAAGTTCGCGCCGAGGGTGTCCAAGAAAATGGAATCCCACCAGCACTCCTCGAACTCCGGGCACACGTACGACAGCGTCATCTCTGTGAACTCGAACAGGAGCGCCGCGATGAGGCACACCTTCCAGTCGCGGAAGATCATCATCTTTCCCATCCAGCCCAGAGCGTGGCTCAGGAACCAGGGCGCACCGAAGATTTGCTTGAAGAGGATGGCCGGCGCGGTGTCCCAGGTCTACGACGAAAGACACGAAGGGGAGTTGCGTTAGACAAATAATATAAGTAAGTAAGTTAATTTCATGTTTCTTCTGTTTTTTCACAACCGACTTTTACTCACCATCTTGCAGGAGGACATGACCTCCGCCACTTCCTGCGTCTTCTTCTCGTAGGATGCGTACGATCCAATGTCGCCCAGGATCGCCTCGAGGACCCAGCGGGCGCGAGTGAAGTCGAGCATCAACATGGAGACGAGGATGAGGGCGTAGAAGGCCCCGAAGCCAAAGACGAGGCGCCAAAAGCCGGGGTGCGGCCAGATTGTGAGCAAGTCCCTAACCTGGAGGAAGATGAACATCTCGAACGCGATGAAGACAAAGACGACCGCGGTTTGGAAGGCCTCCTGGTCGCTAGCTAAGCTGGTATTGCGGTTCGCTGCGCTGTAGTAGACCATGCCGGCGAAGACAGCGAGCGAAAGCATGAGCTGGCGAGGCTTCTCGTTGGGGCTGGTCCGGAAAACGGGGTGCTCCATGACCTTGCCGGGTTTGTCGGCGCCCTTCGGCCGGTTTGTGTTGGAGGAGTTCTTGTCAGTCAGGCCCTTGGTGAGCTTGGTGATTATGGCCTTCGCCTTGGGAAATTCCGCCTTGAGGCCGGCCGGAGAAGCGAGCTCAAAGTCCTCGAAGGCGAAGCCGGGCGCCACGGTGCAGCCCACTAGAGAATAGTCCGTACCGCTGTTGGGGTGAGAACCAAACCAGGTGCCGGCCTTGACGACGTACTGCTTGAGGTCATCGGGGCCAAGCACAGTAGTGCGAACGTGGCCCGGCTCGTCGGCGTCAAGCTCCACCACGCTCATGGGACCTCCTTCATAGAAGTGCCAAACTTCTGCTCGTTCGAGTGCGCGCCGGTGGGTGAGTATATACGATACGATCGCATACGAGCGCTGTTTTGGATACAAGCCACGCCTCCTCCTCCTCCTCCTCCCAACTCACCGTCGCTCTCAATCCTATGAAGCCTGCTAACGGAATTCTTGGTGACAAGGAACTTGATTGCGGTCGACGCAGACCTTATTCCCATAGGAGTTTCGACCTCTTGGTCAGCGCGGTACGTCTCGGTGAAGTAGCCGCCTTCAGGGTGCTCCTCTAGGTCATAGAGCTCGATAAGCTCCTTAACTTCCTTCGAAAGGGCCGGCATGTTTTTCTCTGGGAAAGATTGAGCGAACGGGTGAGGCAAGGGGTTGGCGACAGCGGGGCGTGTTAGCGTTGTGCGGCGGCACGATCTCCCTTTAAAAAAGTGTAGCGCTGAAAAACCCGGGGCATCGGATCCAGACTTCGATATTTGTGAGGGTGGACGTGTTCTGGCCCGCTTATCCTAGGTGAAGGGGGGGCTAAGATATATTCGATAGCAGCTCACCTTGATTTGATTTGTTTGATCCCGTACAGCTGTTAGGGTAGAACAAAAAACATGAGATGCCCCATCACAAATCTTCTGGGAATAGATAAACAATCTGATCAAAACAACACGCGCAGATCAAGTAATCCTCTATTCGCTTGAGCCCCTCATCAGCGTTTGGCCGCCTATACTGCTACGTCGATCCCGGGCTGCCCTGGTCTTGAAAATAAGTTACCCCTCCTCAAACCCTAACCGCTCTGAAAAATGGTGGCGATTTGGCAGTCCCTTCGCCCTCCGGCTGACAAGCGCAAGGAATTGAAGGAGACCCCGATCCCTCAGGACAAGCTCGGTGTAATTCTACCCCTTTGGGACCACATAAGCACGACTATGACCACAGTAAAGACCAACATAGACATAGCTGCGAGAGAATTGGAGAAAGAGCAGCCGAATTCCCTGGCGACCGCGGGAGCGAGCTCGGCGCAGCTGCGGTGCTCGAAGCTTTTAAAAACGACTAAAGTCCGTGACCTTCAGAAGTCGATGAGCGCCGTAGTTCCTGCTCTGACGAAAACCAATTTAGCATGGGCTGGAATCGAGACGCAGAAGGATAGCAAGGCGTGCCAGGTGAGTCGGAGAAGAGCTGCTCTCGATAAAACCTTGAAAGCCAGCTGGCCTGATTTCAGCAACAATTCTCACCTCTTTTTCCGCTGTATCTCTCCCCTTCGCAGGACTTGATCCCCATAATTGAGGGCATAGTGGTGAATTTGAAGGACGTCGAGGCGACCCTTCAAAAGATAGATAGAATTTTGAATCCCAAGCCTGGGCAGGCCGGGTTCGAATCGCCCGCGGACAAGCGGAGTAAGAAGAGGTGGGCCAAGGCTAGGGGTGCCGGAGCCTTCGGAGGGAAGAAGAAGGAGAGGCCCAAGGAACTCGAACCTCACCCCGGAGGCGTTGTTAGTAGCAGCATCAGCAAGAGGGATTCTTTTGAGATGACGCCGCCTGCGACTCCCACGACGCCGTCATTTTCTCTCGCAAAAGTGAGATCTCCGCCCAAGTCCCAGTTGAGAGCGTCGTACATTAACGTCGGGGGCGGCAAGAGCGTGGGCAAGGTCAAGTCCGTAGTCAGAAAGCTGAAGAATGCCAAGGTTGTGGTGAACAAGGAGGAGCAGAACGAGTTCGGTGGGGACCCGGTGGAGCTGCTTCGCGTGGAGCGGGAGGGGAAAATAGGCGAGGGGAGCATTGAGCTGGGAGAATACTTCTCCCTCCGCTCCGAGATGCGCCAGAACCCCGGAGCCTTCCGTCCCTCCACCATGTCCTCCAACGAGATCATGTCCTTGATGCTCGCGAAGCCGACAACTGCCGGCGCAAATTTGGGAGGAACCTTCGTGAAGAAGAAGGGAAGCAAGTGGGGGAAGCTGCAGGCGGGGATCAGGGGCGAAGTAAGCCCCCCGCCCAAGGCCGCAGAACAAAAATCAGGGGCGTCTTCTCCTGTGCAGAGCGAAGGGGGGCGTTCGATATCGTCGCGTGGCTCGGACCTCGGTGCTGCGTTGCAGTCCATTGAGGGCAGCGCTAGTTTCAACAAGCTCAAAACGAAGGCCTTGAGCGTCAAGAACGCCTTGAGGAGCTTGAGCCCTAGCAGTCGCAAGAAGAGGGCGATGACTCTCGTCAGTTCTCCCAGGAAAGGAGGAAAGGTGGAAGTGCCGACTAGAGAGGCTAGGAGCTTCAACGATACTACTTTGAAGGGGGGCGGTGGGGACGGGGACGGGGATGGAGACGATACGGTGGCCGGGTTGAGTGCAACTTCGCCAGTGGGAGGAGGTCTGCTGCAGAAGAAAACTTTTGGTATGATAGGGGCCATGAGCGCAGTGAAAGGTTTGAGCAGCACTGGCCTGAGCGGGACGAAGAGCATTCTCAAGGTTGCCGAGAGGAGCATTAGGAGTGCTAGCGGCGGGAGGGGGGCGACGCGGGAAAGGAGCGGAAGGAGCATCAGCTTCGATATTGAGGAAGATGCGGAGGGGGAGGAAAAGAAGGAGGACGGGAGGACCTTTTCGCCGGAGCAGAAGAGGGTCAGCACGGCCCCTGGGCGCCTCAAGCTGCCGCTGCCGACAATCGACTCCGGCCTCGAAGGAGATCGGGGGAAGCACAACCACACGGCCGAGAGCTACTTGGACCAGAGAGACAAGCAGCTCTTTGAAGAGCTGGAGAAGGAGAGGCGGGAGTTCGCCAAAATGCAAAATAGTCCCTCCGCCATCAACATGGACGCCTTCAAGGCTGCGTTTCACGAGAGCAGCAAGGATGCGCAGAGAATGGAGGAGGAAAAGAAGAAGGCGGACCTAGAGGCGGAGAAGGCCGCCGCCACCAAGAAGAAGAAGAAGAAGGGAGGGATGTTCGGCGACATATCCTTCCAAGGGATCAAGGAGGCCGCCTCAAAGCGGTACTCGATGGCGAAGAAGGTAGCGAAGAGGGCCATAACGCCTCCGAAGGACGGCATGTTTGGTATGGGCAGGAAAAAATACGTTGTGTCGGCAACGTTCCTGACCGACGAACAGATTCTCGAGGACGCCATTAATTACTGGACGAAGGTCAAGGAGGGCAAGACGTTGGCCGACGTTCAAGACTCTCACTTCAACCAGAAGTCGAGCCCGAAAAAGGAGAGGAGCGTGTTCAGTCTTCGAAGTAGGAAGGAGTCCAGGAGCGCCCACGAGAGCTACAAGATGGACAAGGCCCACGGCAGCTTAGGTTTCTTGGACATGAATCTCGGGCTGGCGCACTTTTGCAGGGAAGACGAGGAGTCCATGAAGAAGGCAGAGGGGCACTTGCTCTTGGCCAAGGAAAGGAATCCTGAAGACCCGACCGCGTATCTGAGGCTGGGGCAGATTAAGTCCAAGAGCCGCGACAATAATATAAAAATGGCCGGCCTCGAACTCTTGAGGAAGAGCCACACCATGGCAACGGAGGATAATTCGCTGAAGGAAAATGACGCCTTCTTGGTGGAGTCCTCGGCGGCCTTCGGCGCGGCCGCCTACAGCAACAGTGAACTGAAGCAGGCCACGAAGTGCATGGACCATCTGCTGAAGAATGCGGCGTACTACGTCACCGACGAGGCCATGGTCACCAAGAGCCAGATCATGCTCAGGAGGGGGCAGTACGAGGACGCTCAGAGATTTTACAGTAACCTGGGCAATCCGAACTTCGCCGACGTGCAGAGTCTCTACCCTGGGGAGGCGGTGGGAAATCAGCAGTACGTGTACCCGAGAATGGAGGGGGCCGGCGAGTCTGTGGGGGAGAATCTGCTCTTCACGAGGCAGATGAGAAGAAGGGAGACGCTCAAGGGTGCTGCGGCGGCGTACAAGGCCGACCCTCGTCACCTCTCAAGATAAATTTGAATGATTATGATAGGAAAGAACATTTTGTTTTAAATGAAAATCAGCACTTTTCAGCACTTGGCAGCCCCGAGCTTTCGCCGTTTCGGTTTGCCGACCAACCCCAACTCCTCCTCTTCACCATTATCGTCTTCGTCCAATTCACCACCAACATCGTCGCCGTCTTCGTAATCGTCGAAGTCGTCAAACTCGTCCTCGAACGCGTCCT
This sequence comes from Triparma strigata, assembly GCA_030267945.1. NCBI lineage: Eukaryota > Bolidophyceae > Parmales > Triparmaceae > Triparma > Triparma strigata. The sequence goes on along the minus strand of BRXY01000490.1, from coordinate 67,546 downwards.
GGTTGTCCAGCATTTCCTCCAGCATCCTCTCCTCGTCGCTGTCCTCGGCCTCGCTATCTCCATCCGCCCCGATCCCCCCAGTCTCCCTCACAGCCTTGCAGAACTCCACGCACACCTTCTTCCTGTACTCGTCCTCCAACACGTCTCCGCTCTCAACGACAACGTCGTAACACTTCCTAACATCCTCGGCCGTGAGATCAAACCTCTGATAATACACCAGCATCTGGCAGCACACCAACACCAAACGGACCTTGAATGACGGAAATTCAGGGTCTGTAGGCGACCACGAGTAGACCTCCTGCTTAATGTAAGGTTTCTCGAATTCTGGATCAGAGTACACCACCGACAGCGCTACCCTAGGCTCGGTGCAGGTTTCCGGGTTCCCCTTTGATCCCCAGTGTATAACTCTGTGCGAGAAGAGTATGGATTCCCCCGGTTCGCAAGGCAAAGCTCGTATGTTCTGGAACGACTCTTTGGTCGGCAAGGCGGCGAGGAGGGGAAGGATTGAAGGGTTTAAGCCGCCGTCGTGGGAGAGCTGCGAAGACGAAGTGACGTCGTCGGAGGTGTAGTAGCCGGGATCGGTTTGGAGGGGGATTACGTAGAGGCAGGAGTTTGATTCGGAGCAGGCCTTGGACAGGGAGATCCAGCGGGTCAAGTAACTGGGCTGCTTCTCCGAGTCGAAGGAGGCTGAGACGTCTTCGGGCTGACGGTCGCGGTGTGGGGAGAAGCCGGAGGAGTCCTTGCGAGGGTCGACGTGGAAGGCGAGGATGTCAAACGTGGGGGTTAAGTTTTTGAAGGAGGAGGGAAGGGCGTACTTTGCCCAGACGGTGTAAGCCTCGTCGTACAGCAATGCGAAACTGGGGGGAAATCCAAGTTCCACCAACTTTTCGACGATTTCTCTCAAAGCCTCCACGCTTGTCACGCTTGCCTTTTCAGGGGCGGGCTGCCTGTAGTAACCGTCCTCAATGACTCTCTGTCTGACCTTTTCACCAAGCAGACCAGGCAGTGGTTTGCTTGGTGAAGTGGTTTTGGGCTTGTTACGTCCCAGCAGGTCGAGCCAAAAATGTGGGTCATTCTTCCACGGGGCGTCTTTGCGCGTGTCTGAAAGGAGAGTGTTCATCAAGTTGGACCTTGATAGATGGTGTTGCTGTTTTGGGTCCTCAACCTTTACTTTTTACAGGAAAAAATTGAAGGACATTTACTATGGAACCGGCACCTGACATCAACCGTGGAAAAGAATTCCTTGACAAGGCCAAGGAAATTCATGCCAAATACCCCCTCTTTGATGGACACAACGGTGAGGAGATCGATGGCAAAGGAGGAGATCGTAGCCAAGAAAGTCCCGTGCCATCATGTATTGTAGATTGGCTGGGGGGGACAACTGCGGCGATTATGTATACCCCCGTCTCACCATTATTTCGTACGCGTCTTCAACACCCTCAACACCCTCAGATTTACCCTGGGCTATTCGAAATGGTTTCGACATGAAGCTCAGCAACATCGACCTGACCAAGGACCAGAGGGACCTGAAGATTGACGGCATCCCCTGGGGCTGCCTGCACACCGACATCCCCAGGCTCAAGGAGGGCGGGGTGGGCGCCCAGTTCTGGTCCGTTTTTGCCCCCACTTCCCTCTCCGGTTCCGCCGCCGTCCAGGTCACCATGGAACAAATAGACCTTGTTCATCAGCTTTGCGATAAGTACCCTTCAACCTTCGAAATGGCTTACACCGCCTCCGAAGTCCGTTCCATCTTCGCCTCCGGAAAGATCCCCAGCGTCTGCGGCATCGAAGGCGGCCACCAGATCGGCGGCTCCCTCCGCGCCCTCAGGATGTTCCACAAGCTCGGAGCCCGCTACATGACCCTCACGCACAACGGCGGACCTGGATGGGCCGATCCCGCCGTGAACGCCGACGGATCATTCGCCCACTCTGCCCCCCTCAACGGTCTGGCCCCCTTCGGCGTTCAAGTTGTAAAGGAGATGAACCGAATCGGCATGATAGTCGACATCTCTCACGTTCACGAGCAGACTATGCTCTCGACGCTCGAGGTTACGCGCGCTCCGGTGATGTTCTCGCATAGTAGTACGAGGGCTCTCTGCGCTCATCCTAGAGATGTACCTGATGCCGTTCTCGAGAAGCTTAAAGTAAACAGAGGTATAGTAATGGTAGTATTTTTGTCCAAGTTCGTCGCCGGTGAATTCTGGGTGAGGGGTGGTCAGGTCGGCGCAACGATAATTGAGGTCGCTGATCACATCGATCACGCCGTTAAAATAGCCGGAATAGATCACGTAGGAATTGGAGGTGATTTCGACGGAGGTTCTTTGTTCGCCAAGGGCTGCGAGGACGTCACCTGTTACATTATGTTGACGGCTGAGCTGCTCTATCGCGGTTACACCGAGGAGCAGCTCGGGAAGATCCTTGGGTTGAACGCCATCAGGGTCATGGAGGAGTGCGAGGAGGTGTCGAAGAAGATGAAGGAGGAGGGGGAGCTCGCCAACGAGGCGCACTTCGGTGAAGAGCTGTACGAGACCAACATTATGAAAGGAATTAAATGAAAAGAAAGCTGTTGGAGAGAATTCTTGCTCCGTTTTGTGTTAAAATGACAGGAACCCGTCTTCGACTTCTTCTACTTTATTGTCCTCCTCTTTGTCGTCGTCTTCCTCGTCATCCTCGTTGTCCTCGACGTCATTAACATCGTTAACATAATCCTCGTCGTCATAATCTTCATTTTTTCCGTCTCCTGATTCTCCCTCCTCCTCCTCCCTCCATTCCCCCCCCCCCCTCCCCCTCCACCCTCTAAGCCCCCTCTCAACCCCCTCCCCCTCCAAACCCAACCCCTCAAGAAAACACCTACCCTCATCCCACCCCATCCCCAACCCAACGAAGAAACAACTCGGCCTAAAACCAAACTGCAAACTAGAACGGAGGACCTCAAATCTCAAGTACACCTTCAACCACGTTAAGTCGAACTTAGATACTTTTATTTCGAAGTTCACGTTGTGACGAGCAGCTTCAACGAGGTGATTTTTAAGGAGGTGAAACGTAGGTTTAAGTCGAACAACATCAACATACTTCAAAGGAATCACAGACTCGGTTAGGATGTGGGTTAAGAGGGAGGTGGTGGTGGGGAGGAGGGCGAGGAGGTCGTGGGGGGTTGGTTGCAGGGTCGTTGTGGAGGAGGTTATGTGGATGGAGTGGCGGGAGAGGATTTTTAGGGAGGGAGAGACGGAGGAGGGGTGCGCCGGCTGCAATGTTACGAGTTAGAACGAGGATGTAAGAGAGTAGCGAAGAAAGGGGAGGCTGTGCGAGGAGACGACGACGTGAGTGGCTCACCTTCTTCTTTTTGGTTTTGGTTTTGGCTTTGATTTTTGTTTTGGAAGGGTTGGAAGGGGGGGGGGGGAGAGCGCAGTTGGAAGTGTCGTGGGTTATCTCCGATTCAAAGTACGCCACACAAGGGGCGAAGGTCGAGTAGAGGTGGAGGGCACGGAGGTAGGATGATTTAACATGAGATGGATTCAACGATGATGACGTCAATGATGGTAAATACGGCACACAAAGATCTGTGAATATTGGTTTGTGTTGTGGTTGTTTCTGTTTCTTCTTGTTTTTATTTTTGTTTGCTGAGTAGTGTAGTGTAGTAGTAGTGTAGTGTAGTGTAGTAGTGTAAAGCACATTGTAGTGCACAGTGTAGTGCACATTGTAGTGCACAGTGTAGTGCACAGTGTAGTGCACAGTGTAGTGCAGCGCCATAGTGTTGCGGAGTTGCGTTAGAAAGTCTGTTCTAAAGATCGATGACGGAGGGAGTACTCATTTTCTTCTTTCACGCGCGTCAACGGTAATGATTTTTAAAATACGAACGCTGATCCTTTCCATCTGCGTATCGTATTGCAGGCGAGGCTAACAGTGGCACTAACAGTGGCACTAACAGTGGCAAGCTCTACCCTTGCTTCTGCGTCCCCAATCATCGATTGCGGTCTCACCAAGTTTTCGCTTCTTATTTGGGCTCTTATTTGGAGGCTCTAATACGGTAGACATTTTGATATACTATGAAGACAGGAATTTATGTCAAACGATTCTGTGAAGCGGCGACTTGACAGAAAAATGGATATTAAGAGTAGGCACTTTTCCTGCCAGAATTTTGCTAAAGTGGTGTTTCGAGAGAGAGAGCGAGTAGGGATTACGATGGTACAAAAAATGTGGAAACCGGGTGAACCTAAGCCTAAGCAGGAGAAGAAGAAAAGGAAGAAAGATGACGTTGAAGCTTCAAAACCAAGCCCCATCGCTGATTCCGCAGAGCCACAGAAGAAGGTGAATTAAAATGGCAACAAACGCCCTGAACGCAACAGTATCCCGCTCAAAACTAACCCTATCGATTCTTGCGCAGCTGACGGGCGCCACAATGAACATGAAATTCATGAGAAAGAAAAATGCAGCGACAGCGTCTCCGCAGCCTTCCCCTCCTCCTGGAGGTACTTCCAAGAAGCCCCAATCAACGCATTCTACGAACAACGATACGTCGGGATCGTCGTCGCAAGAATTGTCTGGCGCTTCAAAATCCTCCTCCCGTCCCCTAACCGCTCCCTCCTCCACCCCTACCTCCCCTCTCAATTCGTCGTCCTCTCCTCTGAAAATCCGCTCCGCGACCGAGCTCGAGCTCTCCTCCTCTTCCGTGCACTTGACCTCCCGGCGTTCGTTCAACGGCGCCAACGCTCACATCGAGAACGTTATTTCCGCTGCGAGAAGCTTAAAACCAAGCGAAGCGAAGGTCAAACAAATAGCAGAAGAAGTTGTTCTGGAGGACGAGCAGAAGAAGAAGAATCAGAAGCAGAAGAAGAAGAAGAAGGGGAACAGCAGCAATAACAACAGTCCCAACAAAAAACGAAAGAAGAGCTAAAATATTTGCATTCCCAAAACCCTCCTTAACCCTTTCCTTCCCCCCTTCCCCCCTCCTTTCCCATCTCACTTCAATCCTATCGCCCCCTTAACAATCCTCCAAACCCTCCCCACAACCTTCCCAACCGTCCCCCCCAGCAACTTCCTAACCGGCCCCGGCACAACCCCCCTAAAAAAATTATCCACCGCCCCCCTCCAAGGAAACCCCACTCCCCCTAAATCTTTCCTCAATTCATTAACACCGTCTTTATTAATAACATTCCCTGTTTTAACATCAACTAATATCAATGACGGTATACTTTTAACGTTATACTTTTTACTTAATTCTTCACCTATTGAACCTAAACTATCTTCAAACGGTAAAGCGTACCAGGGCATTGTGGTGAAGTATTGACCGAAACTATCCCAGTCACGACAACGGGACACCCAGACTATGTCTAACTTTTTTTGCTTTTTTTGTTTACTGTTTATTTTTTGGTAGAATTTTACTAATTGAGGAGTGAATTGACGGCAAGGGCCACACCAATCAGCTGAGAAGTATATCCCAACGACTTCTGTGTTGTCGAGGGAAGTTTGGGATGGGAGGGAGACTAGTTGGGCTTCCGTTTCACTGACTAGCTGGAGGGCGTGGAGTTCTTGACCGAATAATGAAGCCATGGGGCCGGATTGAGGAGGGTGGAGGGGCTCATCGGAGGGTTGGGATTGTTGTTGTTGTTGTTGTTGTTGGGTTTGACAGGAGGTGAGGGTTAGGAAGGTTAAGAGGAGGAAGAGTTTTAGGTACAGCATGTTTCGTCTTTTGGGCCAGCTAAAAAGAGAAGAAGGTTTGATAACGTGTGCGTGAGAATGTGTGTGTGCGTGTTAGAGTTTTATTCAAGAAGTCGTTACGCAAAGGCTGGAAAGCCGAAGAGATGGCGGTCTATTTCAGCAGTGCATGGCACAGTGCATGGCACAGTCTCGCTTGCTCTTGGTTTCAGTGCACTCGAGTCTCTTCGCGCTCGTTTGAATGTTGCTCGTACAGTAACATACGTTAGTATTAATGTATGTGAAATGCGTCTGTGAAAATGCGTCTGTGAAATGATTGATGTAAAGGCAGACCGACGACATCACGTCGTACATGGTACGTCTTCATCTTCATAATAATCTATTTTCAAGAGAGAATTAAGAACGATTCGTTTACGTGACAACAAGATCATTAACAAGGACGGAGTGAGGCTATACAAGAGTTTGAAGACGAGGCGGGAGTGGACACCTTTAATCACCTTTAATCACCTTTTATCACCTGAACTCTTGTCTGGAAAATGGCTTAGCCAATGTAATAGATCATTATTCGCCATTATTTAATCACTTACGGACGCATTACTTACCTCGAGCTGTCCTCCCTTCTACTACACTATATATCGTCCATATATATCGTTTTAACATAGTAACGTGACGTTATTAAGGTTTTAAACCATAAAGGACATATTTACTACCAGCTCGGGACACTGAATTGACTCACTCCCTACACTCTGTGTATCTCACGACGACACACGACGACGGGTTCGTCATGAAGACATTTACTATAGTACATGCTGCTCTAGTACAATTTATAATTATACAATTACTCGTAGTCCCGACTTTAAGCTTAGTCTCCAGAACAGGACCTAAAACGGGGCCAACTCCTTCCAAACCTCCTCAAACCCCGACCAGTACTGTGTCCGACAGTAGTGTGTCCGACAGTAGTGTGTCTCTCCCACCCTCCCCCATAGTCTCCATCCTCGGCCCTCCAACCCCAACAGTGTGGTCCCACTTCGCTTCCCTCCAAACCCCCCAAACAATAAACCTCGGTCAAGGTTATCCTTCCACCTCTCCCCCTCAATTCTGCCTCGATTCTCTCCAAGAAACCGTCAAAAGCGGAAGCAGGATACATCAGTATACGAAGAGTGATGGACATCCGCCGTTGGTCGAGCAGCTTTGTAAGAGGTATTCGAAGCATATGGGGGAGGAGATTACTGAGGAGGTTAGTAGTCACGCTGTGAGGGGAGAGGTGACGGGAGGTGTCTGGGAGGGAACGTCTGTGCAAAGCGGGACCGCCCAGACATCCCGCTTTTTACAGAAGCCGACCGGCACAGGAGACCGATCGACACCAAATCTAATTTTAAATTCTAACTCATCGTACCACTTCCACTCACGCTCCCAATCCCGGTCCCAATCCCACTCCAGAATGTCGCCGTGACTGTCGGCGCCTCGCAGGCCCTCTACCTGAGCCTCCAAACCCTAATTTCCCCCGGCGACGAAGTCCTGATCTTCGAGCCGTACTTTGACCTGTACATCAACCAGATAAAGCTCGCGGGCGGCATCCCCGTCCCCGTCCCCCTCGACTACGCCGTCAACCCCTTAAGCGGTCAAAAAGAGTGGCTCCTAAACCCCACCACCCTCTCCAATTCCATAACCCCCAAAACCCGTTGCCTAATCTTCAACTCCCCCCACAACCCAACCGGCAAGGTCTTCACCACTTCCGAAATGTCAACAATCTCCTCCCTCCTCCTCCCCCACTCCTCCCGCATAACCCTCCTCTCCGACGAAGTCTACAAATACATAATCCACTCTCCCCCCCCCTCCTCCCCCCCCACCTCCCCCCCCGGCCACACAATGATCTCCTCCCTCTACCCCAACACCCTAACAATCTCCTCCTCCGGCAAAACCTTCTCCGCAACAGGCTGGCAAGTCGGTTGGATAATCGGTCCCAAACCCCTCTTAAAACCAATCAAGCAGATGTTACCGTACGTACAATTCTGCGCTTGTAGTATTACTCAGGATGCTTTAGCTAAAGCTTTACCTTTAAGCGACTCCACGTATACCTTAAACGGTATAGTATATAAAGATTACTACGAATATTTAAAATTGAGTTACGTTAAACGGAGAGACGCGTTGATTGAAGCGTTGGAAGGGGCGGGGTTCGGGGTGCCGGATTATGAGAAGGTTGGAGGGGGAGGGTTTTTTATTTTTGCGGAGGTTACGGAGGATATTATAAAGAGGGTTAAGGAGTCGACGAATGGGAAGGAGTATTTTGAGATGGGGAGGACAAAGGATTGGGCGCTTTGCGAGTATTTTATTAAAGAGGTTGGGGTGGGGATGATTCCCAGTAGCCCGTTTTTCAGTGAGGAGAGGGTTAAGGAAGGTATAAGCGAGAAGTTTGTCAGGGTCGCGTTCTGCGGGGAAGTTGAAGATATCGAGGAGGCTGGTAGGAGGATAAGGTGCAAGGAGGGCGGCGACGTCGAGGCCTGCGAAATTTAAAAGAACGCTCCCCATGTTCAATGTTGGTTTTTATAATATTCAAAGGCTGATGTTCTCTTCTCCTTCTTCTTCTCCTTCTTCTTCTTCTTCTTCTTCATCGCTGTCTTCGTCGCTGTCTTCGTCCTCCTCAAGATCCCAGACCTGCCCCTTCCCCTTCCACTGCAAGACCGCAACCCCCCTACCCCCCTCAACCCTCATCCTAAGATCGTCCCCCCCCTCAACCTCCCTCTCCTTCAAAACCTGTTCACGAGAGTCGTCGATTCGCGTGTTCGTTAGAATACAATCCCGGTTCCTTGTTCGTAGTTTTCTTTTTTTTTCCGCCCGCTTTTTATATCTCACCGCAGCCTCCTTATAATCGACAATCATGATCTTCGCCTTCCCCTCCACAACGCACAAAACCGCCAGATGATCCTTATACCCTTGAACGTCTTTAACGCCTTCCAAACCTTCATAAATATACTTTGAGGTAGTGTCGGGGGAATGTTCGTCGTCTGAGTCGGAGGAACCTTCGTGGATGAGATGGACTGTTATGGAGGTTGACGTCCAGTCGATTACTTTGAAGCAGGAGGATCCTTTTAGAACTGAAGGGATGGGTTTGGCGAACAAAAACGGTTTCGTTAGACGTCCCTTGAAAATACAAAAAAGGACAAATGGTCGCGCGTAAAAACACCAAAACGAATTTCAACTCACCTATCTTCCCCTTAACACCTGCGCAAATTCTCTCCTCCCCCTCCCTCTCCTCCCCCTCAACCTCCTCCCCCTCCAGCATCTCAATAAATCCTTCAATCCTCTCCCTCCACATACTCTCCTTAATCTCCCCCCCCCCCGGTTCCCCTTTAACCCATTTCTCCCACCCCTTAACACTCATCTCAACCTCCCTCTGCACTTCCCTAACCGCGTATTTAACACCCTCCCATTCCTCCATATATCTTTTCAAACCTCTAACACATCTCTCACAACATTTAAAAAAACAATCTAACTCCGTAACATCCCAACTCTTCAACACCCTCCCTAAACCCTGCAAACTAATCCCCGCTACAAACTCATCGTAAACTATATTATTCCCTCCCGTCGTTTCTTTTATTCTAAACCCCGGACTTTTTAATTTAATCCTATAATAAGGTCCTAAAGAACTAAAAATCTTATCCTTCAAACCTTTCAAACCTTCAACCAACAAATACTTCAATCTATTCTCTACAACTTCATGTTGAAATTCCTGTAATTTAATCAAAACCGTCTCATCTCCAGTTAAACATAAAGAAGTATCAGAAACACACGCATCCTTAAAAAAAATATTAAAAAATAATAAACAATATGAACTAACATATAAATAAGTAGTAGGTTTCGGTGACGTATCATAAGTTAATAGATAAGGTTGTAATTTAGTTATTAAAGGTATGGTTGAAGGTGGGAGAGTTAAAGAGTCTTGTAGAGGGTGGTCGGTGGGGAGGCGGGGGAGGGGGAGGTTGAGGGTTAAGGGTAGAGGGGTTATGTGGGGGATTAGGGAGGGGGGGTGGGGGGAGGTTACGAAGTAGAGGAGACGGGAGGATTGGATGTTGTAGACTTGGACGGTTACTTGGGTGTTGTTTTTGTCGTTTTTGTTGTTGGTGGTTGTCTGTGTTGTGTATATTTTATCATGATAAAGTATTGGAGAAGCGTTTGAAGAATATGGATACTTTGTTAATGGTGTAGGAGTAGTTGTAGGAGTCTCAGTTTCATTCATAGTGTGACATAGGTTAGCAGTTTTAATGCCACCGCTATTATTATGTTTGTTATTACTGTTGTTGTTATTGTTATTACTGCTGTTACTATTAGTATTAGTAGTAGTACTATTAGTACTATTAGTAATAGTATTATTATTAGCAGTAGTAGTATTATTATCGCACAACATTAAATCATAATCACAGCTCAATGTTGGCAATGTCTCAAGAGGAAACTCATTTATTAAACTGAAGGATGCAGCCATTGCTAGCGACGCTACTAGCGAGACGATTAAAGAACGCTACTGTATCAAGCGCTAGCTTCCAAGCGCTAGAAATCTAGTAGTTACTAGCTACTGCTGTTGTTCAGTACGACTGTAAGCGACACTATAGTATAATGTGAGACGAATCGATCGATAAATGTTATGTGACTTTAATCAACAATTTAAGTGCTATAACGACAAGGAGGCTAGAAAACGAACGATTAAGTGCTATAAAACGAACGTAAGACTTGAATGAATAACGTGAAGAATCGTTAAAGGCCTGAATGATTACAATTGATGGAGAATTCGAATTTTCACAAATACCTGAAAACTAATATTTCAGATTTCTCCTCAAAGCGTTGACGCCCACACTTAAATTACGTAACTCATCTCATTAAAATATAAGTGAGTACGCTCAAAACAAAGATAACAAATTTCGCCCAATCCTTCCAATCCTTTTCCCTCTCTAAACCCCCTTCCCTCCCAGCCCATGCTCCGCCGTCCCCCGACTCGTATAACCCTAAAAACCGACGACGTCTCCGAATACACCGTCCAAAAATCCAGTACCTCCTCGAACGCAAACAAGACGAACGAATCACAGGAAGAACGTCAACAAAGAGAACAACAACAAAGGCAGAGGATAAGAGGTTCCCCCCCGTCCTAAAAACTATAAATGCGACTCCACAAAAATACAAAATCTAATGGAATACAAAAAACTGATACTATTCGTTCAACTCTAAAACCCCATCTCAAGATTAGTCGTATTAAAAAATTTCCTATCAACCGGTTTCCAATTCTCCCTCCAAGCCTCCGCCCTCCTTTCGACCTCCTTAACATTAACCGCCGGGCATTTCCTAATCTTCGCCCTTCCATCATCTTCAATAGTCGTTTCAATATTCCACCTCAATAACGTCTCGTTATCTTTCTTCTTTCTCCCGTAATTCGCAGACGTAGGTCTCCGAATTTTAGTAGGACTTTTTGGGAAAGGATCGTTAACGTTAGTATGACCTTTCCTCTCTTTCCTAGGACGTGAACTCCTAGGACGTCCTTCTACATTTCTATAATCTGATTTCGGTGGTATCGTAGTCGTAGGTAGTTTATCTGATGAGTTGTATTTAATGTCGGAGTCTAAGGTAAGGATTTCTAGGTTGATGTTGGAGGTGCCGACGAACCATTTTTGGTGGGGGGGGGAGGGGAGGCGGGCGGAACGACCGGAGAGGGGACGGGGGTGGAGGTGGAGGGTGCCGGGGGCGCGGCGGGAGGAGGGGGGTTGGGAGGGGAGGGTATAGGGGGAGGGGGAGGAGGAGGAGGTTACTTCTGGAAGGTGAGGGAGAGGGTGGTAGTTAGGGAGACTTACAGTCAGTTGGGATAATATATAGAATAGAGTTTCTCACCTGCTCCGAGCTCTACGGCTACAGCCGAGCCTTCGCCTTCGCCAGCTCCCTCATTGTTGTTACTATTATCGTTGCTCGAAGCGTCAGGCCCAATATTATTGGAAGGTGGATCCTTCGAAGACATGTCATCCAACGAAGGTTCCACAAACTTAACGTTCAAGTTCTTCTTGCTATCGCTGTCTTTGAGGCCTCCAGCGATACCGCTGCCGCCGCCGCCTCCAGCGTTGTTGTTCTCGTCCTTGGCCTGTCGCTTCTTCTTTCTTCGAGCCTGGAGTCTTCTGTTTTTCTTCTTCTTTTCGGCCAGGGCGATCTCTTCCTTTGACGGGGCTCCGACAATTCCGAGGTCCTCGACCTCGTAGGCGACGTCGACGAACTCGTTCGCAAATATTCCGAAACCTGCACCGCAGTGAAGAGATGATTTTGGTTAGTCGAGCAATAGCAATTGTTGCCTCGCAAACACTCCTCACCTGGTCCTTTCTTCGAGGCCGATTTCCCCTTCGCTCCTGCCCCACGCCCCTTCTGTTTCAGTCTATTTATGTTATTCGTGGCATTGCTCTGTATCCCTCGGAGTAGATCCTGCGTGCTCATGGCTCCCTGAGAAGTGTTGTTACAAGGAGGAGAATGGCGAGGTTATGGGGGGTTTTAAATATGTGTACGTGAATTGGAACTTTATAAAGAGGATGAGCGCGCTAATTTTGACGAAGTTGTTAGTTGTTGGCGGCGATGCGTTTATTTCGTTATAGCTTCGAAGTGATCTTCAGGTATAACGGGTACTTCCAAACCCCAAATTACTTAATCGCTGTGAAACTATCCTGGATACTTTAATACGGCGAGGAGATAATACGCGAGAGAAATGGGAAAGTCAAAGAAAGAACCAGAGCCGGAGGTGAGGGGCCCGGGCCCGTCGGGAGGCGGTTGATGTATATATTGGGAGAGGGTTAAGGGGTCAACAGCCCCGCCGCTGCTTGCTTCGCAAGGGGGAAGACTGACGAAGAGACGCTGGTAATGACCCCAAGCTGCTGCCGCATGTGAAACTAAGTCTCCTTCCATTTCCGATACCTTTCCTCTCTTGCCTGCGAATAATAACTCACCCAAAACAAAATCACTCAGATCGAGCCAGAGGTAGAACCTGAACCGGAGGTAAGAAACCATTTTATCAAACAAACATACCCCTTCGAAACGTTAAACTAACCCCTCCTCCAGCCCGAGCCCGAACCCGAGCCCGTCCTCCAACGCGGCACCGGCACCTTCACCTTCTCCGACGGTTCCACCTACGTTGGGGAGTGGTCTGAGCTCTCCCCCTCACCTAAAATAAAATCAGGCCAGGGGACCTTCAAGTCTGGTCCTGAATCTTACACCGGAACGTGGGAAAATGACATGATGAACGGGCAGGGCACACAGACCTTCGCCACAGGAGCGACGTACACTGGTTCCTTTGAGAACAACCTTTACTCTGGAGAAGGTGAGGAGAGGAGAGGAGGGAGAAATTATACATGATCAAGGTCCAGAACAAAAAACAACACACCATGCCCACAATTAACACAACGACAAAATAGGAATTTACACCTGGCCGGACAAATGCACCTACGAAGGTGGATGGAAGGATTCAAAAATGCACGGGTTCGGAGTTTACAAAGATGGGGAGGGAGTGGAGTTCAAGGGGCAGTTTTTTAATGGCAAGTATAATAATGGCAGGGCGTTCGTTAGTCTGAGATAAGATCAATGAGGAGCGTTTATTGGGGAGGCGAGTTCATTTTTTATCAGAGAACGTGAGGCTTCTTTTCTTTAGTTTTTTATACCAGTATCAGTTTAGGAATCTCCGAAGCAGACCTTCCTTCTCGTTCCACCAGTTTTCGTCGACGACGTCACAGCCCCCCTCTTTTCCCGTTTCGACCCGATCGATTCTTTCGCCCTTGAGCTTTTCTATTGACTCCAGCCCTCTGTTGAAGTCCTGCGCGTGTCAATTAGAGTTCATTCGTATTCACATTATCGTCGGCCTTAAAAAGTTCTAAAACGTGGGAAAGCGCCCTCACCTCGAAATCACTCAACACTCCGCTACAGTCCAAACGCCTCGTCATCGGCACCGCGTTCCCGCTGAACAAACAATTAGAGTGCAGAACGCTCAAACTTCCCAAGGTCGATCCTGGCGTGTAAATGATCTTGACGTCGGTCTTATCCTCAGCTTCGTAAGCGTCACCATGAACGTTCCAAGGACCTTCACCATCCAAGACGATCGCATTAGGAAGGCTGTACCTTGGAGCGTCGTAACGGTGCACGATAATTTTGTTCGGGAGGGCCTGCAAGGGCTGAGCCTTGGCGTTAGGGGTGTTGTCGATTACTGTGTTTGTGAGGATGTTATTTTTGTTCGTGAAGAGGATGGGAGTATTTACGTCTACATTCGTGTATGCTGGTGGGTCGATCGTCAGGAGGGACGGAAGGGAGTAGCCGGTGAAGCTGTGTTGTTTTGAGAGTGAGTGAGCTACAGGTAGCGCTACAGACCGATGTCGATGCTCACCTGCTAGAAGCAGTCGTTAAAACGCTGTAGCAGAAAACGGACGGGACGCTGACGAGAAGGACTAGTAAACAATGGCTTCTGGTCATATTTTACACGTCGTGTGCCACTCGTCGTGTGCCTGGTTTTGTCTGATGTTCGATGCGAGGATGGGAGGTGAAGTGCAGATTGATGAATGGAACAGAATTAGGAATTTTCCAATAGAACTATTGCCCTTTCGTAGCTGTGCTAGTGCTGTATTGTAGATCTAAGAAATGAGTCAACTTTTTATATTTGCGGATTGGCGGATTGGAGGTTTTTTCGAGACATAAAGTTCCAAGGAAATATGTAGCTTCATGTTTCAGGATTGTTTGTTCACCTTCTCAAGACCCGCTGAACGTCAGAGTAAATTGTAAACACATCGTATAAAATCATATTCTCTACCCCACAAAACTACACCCACGTATCCCAACGATGGCAAAATCAACGTCAAAATCACCGCGCACGCTCTTCCTCTTTCTCCTCTTCCACCTCGCGCCCCTTCCCTCCTCTAGTTTCCTCCTGTCGCCCTCCCGTTCCCTTCGCTCCACCCTGTGGTCAAACTTGCGGTCAAACTTGCGTAGCGCTAACGACGACGATGATGTCGCATCAAATGTCGCTGCTTTTGAATTGTCCGACGAGGGTGTTGCAGACGACCTCACCGACCAAGACATCATGGAGATGCAAGAATTGGACGACCCAATTACCAGGACCTTGACCATAATTGGCGTGAACAACCCCTTTTCTGTCTTCTTGGCGGCGACGACTCTGATGATAATAATCCTTAACAATGTTCTGGGCGTGGGTTGGCTCATAGAATACTCCAAGAGCAACGGTTTTAATGATGAGGTAAGGACCGAATGCGAGCCGAGGAGCGGAGGACCGAATTTTCTAATTTCCTTTCAACAATTCTTACCCCTTCGATTCGCTCCTCGGCTTCGCTCTCAGGGTGCAGCACAGGTGCAGAAACAGGTGGTGCGGGAGCCTCCTATTGGAAGCGACTTGGCACGAGACTTGGATAAAATAAAATATGAACGCCGCGAAATTGAATGGGGTAATACTAATGATGGCGAAGTTTTCGGGGAGGCAATAATTCCGGGAAAAACTGGCGACGGAGGAGGCTGGCTGCTCCCCTTCAGATCAGAGAAGGGTGATAATAATAATAAATGAAGAAGAACGTTCTTCTATTGCAAATTTTTATAACTCAATACCTCTGCTGGCGCTCCAATCTCTCGATTTTTGCCGCTCTCTCGTGGTATTTCTGCCTCATGTCCATGTAATCTTTGACGAAGTCTCCAATTTTGAGGTCCCCGTCTTGAAACGATGAGCTCAAGTCGTCACTTTTCTCCTCTGCGTCCATCTTGGCTGACGAAACGAGGTCGAGCACGTCCCTCTCGCTCAGCCCGTCCAGGACGCCGCGGGCCTCCTTGACCATCTTGTCGAATTTCGCAGCCTCCTCCTTCAACTCCACTTGCATGACCCTCGCCTCAGCCTGCAGGCCGCCTATCTCCTCCTCCCTCCCCAGGTTGAGCTTGGCGGCCTCCACGTTTCCATCTGAGATGCTCGCCTTGAGCTCGATGATCGTCTTGACGCACGCCATGTTCTCGACGTACATCGCCCTGGCGACATCGTCGTTCAGGAGACGGGTTACGGCAGAGTCGGACATGGCTTCGAGGTCAGGGAACTTTGAGGGGACGGGGGGGATGGGAATGTGCGTCATGTTGTCCGCCGAGGAGACGGAGGAGGAGCGAGAGTTGCGCCTGGTCGGGTCGGTGGCGGTGTCGTAGGAGGGGGGCTTGGCGGGCGAGGCGCCGCCGACGGGAGAGGGAGCCTGGGCAATGAGGGACTGAGCGATTTCTTCAATCACTTCGACCAACTGCACGCTGCCGTTGCCCCAGCTCGACAAACCGTTCGGGCGGACGCACTGCATGTTCTCGTTGATTATGGGGTGCGTGGCGATGGCGGGCTTCAGGAGCGTGATGATTGGGGGTTGGGTGGGGAACGAAGGGGAGAGATAGATTTGGAGGGTGAAGGGTTCGGCTGAGAGTGGATTAGAATAAGAATAAGAATTAGAATTAGAATTGGAGTGGGGTTAGATGTGTAGTAGTTTAGAGGTGTATATTTTGGCATAAGTGCGTGTCATAACGCACCTCCTTGAGCAGCCGCGAAGGAGGTCTCATAAAGATTAGCAGAGGCATCCGTGGGGATCTGCTTGGTGCCCCGACTGAAGGTAGCGTGAGCCAGAAATCTTTGAATGTGCATGCCTCTCACGTCCACGGACACATTGCTTGTCGCTGATGCGCGAGACGAACTTCCGAAACCAAAGACCATGACAAGATTTTGGAGGCGAGGTAGTGTGGGAACGCGGGATTTGGAGTGAAATGTGTTAAAGTGTTGTGCGGACGTTGGGGCTTTATGAAATGGACTTTTGGTAAGTTAGAGAGATGACAAGTGGGAGGTGGTACGTGAATTTGATGGTAGCTGTAGTGTTACAACTGTGATAACGCTGAGAACCCAAACGCTGAAAACTCAAATAAAAATTGCCCAAAAAACAAAAAATGCCCAAAAAGCGCCCATGAAATAAATTGTTTTCTTCTTGCTGTCCGTTGCAGGTACTCTTGCCACTGGTGGTAACTGCAAGAATGTTTGCAACTTCCAGATCGACAATCATTGGGACAATTGCCTCTCTGAGAACTGCCCCCAGAATGGCGACATAGATCTTTGCCCTCGAGGAAACGCAACTACATGCGTCTGCAGCGAGGCTTGCCAGCAGTGCGTGGCCGATCTTTACAATGAATGTGGAGGGTGTACGGATAAGTCTGGGTACAACTTCGACGTGGACGTCCTCCCAGTTTACAAATCTGTGGTGGATGCGATGGGATGCAGCGGGGCGGGGATTGCTAGGGTCGCAATTACGGCTATGTGTATTTGTTTAGCGGTAACCGCTTATTCAACCCTATGTTAATCCCCTGTTTTTACAATGGATATAATACACAGACGTGATGGTTTTCGGTAGAGGCCAGTGAAGGCGCATCCCTCGATAACGAGGCTGGTGAGGGAGGGAGTTGAGAGGACTGAGGGAGTGAATAATAAGCTTAGAAGATTTGTGCGCTCAAAAATGAACCCTTTTCCTCCTCTTATTTAGAAAGTCCGCACCAAATGGCCACGACTACGTGCGTCCACTCGTATCCTCTGAGATCAGCAGTCAAAAGTCAACTTGATCGGCTTCGTTCCTTCCTTCTTTGGGAACGGGTCCAGTCCAGAGACGACGATTTGCACCAGCAGCTCTGCAGCGTCGACGATGTCGTTGTCGAGTTGAATTGCGGAAAAGGGAGGAGGCGCGTCGTCGATGAGCTCAAAGTCCTCCGGCACATCGAAGGGGTCTTCAAGTTCGAGTCCCCCATCGGCGTCGGCGTTGACGAGCTTTTCCACGTCCTTGACTGTGAACACTGGTTCCTGCTTTGCCGCCCTCACCCTTTGTACGTGTTGTGAGTGAGAGGTGTGTGTGGTCAGTTAGATGGTCCGAAAAACAACAATTACAAGCTATTCCCTCACAACAACAAAACCAAAACCAACAAAAACCGCGTGATCTCTCGCTCCTCTCGGTCTCACCTGCGCTCGCCCCTGTCCCGGTCACCGTCACTCTTGCCCCTTTCCTCCTCGCCGTCGAAACCGTCCCCTTCACCCCCTTCGCCCCCCTCGACGCCTTCCGCCCTCTTCTTTTTCTTCACAATCAATCCTCCTTCGATTCTTCTATTTATGTTCACCTCCACGCCGTCCAAGGTCCTCACGCAGCACTGAACGAGCTCGCAGTCAACCGTCCCCGAAAAAAACACCAACTTGTCCCCTGCGTTCAAAGTAATGGGCGAGTCGCTCTCGAAATCGGCAGGAGGCTTCGTCGTGAAGTCAAGGGAACCTAGAAAAGACTTCACCAAAACCCCGCCCATCTTCAAGTCCGGGAACGTCGGGTACGGCAAGCTTTCGAGGGGCTTCCCGTCCTCGTCCATGCCTCCGCACAGCCGGAGGGAGAGGTTGTGACAGTGCTCAGGAGAAGCCTTCACAGACACATTTATCGAGGGGACATTCTTGGCTCGGGAAGAAGAGGGCTGCAGCAGAGGCCCGATGCTCGTGGGCTGGGTGAACGTCGGAGTTGGGTTGAACGCGAGAGGCGAGGCGAGGGGCAGGAGCAGGATTGACAGGATTGACAACAATTTGATGGTGAAAAGCATTTCTTCACTCAGCGATGTCGACGACTTTAGGTGCAGCCAAGATAAAAGCTGTTTCTCTCTACGATACTACGCAATTGAGGCAACTGTGCTATGCTGTGTGTTCGAATCTGCTGAAATTTTACAAAGAAACAAGTCTGAAGCAATTTTGATCGTGATGTTTGGTGAATTTTTGTGAAAATAATTCCTGGAAACGGTCAAATTGGTCACGCTTCTCACTCCGCGGACTTCTTCAGTTTTAAAGAGACACTGCGCTTAGCAAAAATTGTTGCCCTTAACCGGCCCACCATCAACACCTGAATCAGCTACCGTTTGGGATTTTTTTTTTCTAAACAATCGCCTCCACGGGTCGAGTCGACAGTCGGCCACCCTATAATCTTAAAATGCGGGAGCTATTGTTCGTAGTTATCTGTTTATTGGCGAGTACTGCTTCATTTTCTCCTCAATGTCGGCGACATCATCCAGCAATACGGTCGTACGTAGTTGATAAGCCTCCAATACCTCACACAAAGCCAAGTAGAAGTCGGACCTTCCCGAGCTTTGTCAATGTGAGAAAGTCCTCGTCCCTTCTCTCGACTTCTTCTTCCTCCGATCCTCCTGATGAACCTCGGTCATCCTCCTCAACTTCCCCGACAAATTCCCCAACTCCTTCGTCATCGACCCCGTCGTCCCTTCCGGTGAACTCCAGGAGCTCCTCGATTTGGTCTTTCGACAGCCTCTTTCCCAAGCCGGTGTTTTTCGACGAAGGCAACGTCACTTTGCCCTCCCCCACCAGCGGCTCCACCAACCTGCCTCTCCAAGAGAAGCCCGTCAGCACCCTCCCAAACTCTACTGCCACAATAACTAACATCCAAAAAGTAATGCCCAAAATGTTCGATTGGAGGGGCGGCAACGAGCAGACGTCTTACGTCGTCTCCAGCTCCTCTCCCTCCCGCTCCCGCCTGGGGCCTCTGAAGGTGAATCTAGACAAGCTTACCTACCTAGGCCGCAAGTCGCTCCAGCGGGGCAAGGTGGACGAGGCTCAGGAGTTCTACTCTGAGGCCACGGCCTTGGACAAGTCCGACGGTCGGGCCTGGCTGGGCCTGAGCCGGTGCTACGCCAAGCGGAGGAACTTTAAGGAGGCGGAGAAGTACCTCGAGATCGGCCTCCAGCACTGCGACGACAACGAGTATTTGCTCCAAAGCATGGGGGCGCTGAAGGAGAGGATAGGGAGCCTGAGCGAGGCGGAGAAGTGGTACGCGAAGGCGCTTAGAGTGATGCCCAGCCATGCCGCGAGCTGGATCAGCCTCGCCCAGTTGCGAACGAGGAAATTAGGGCAGGGCGTGGGCATAGGGAGAATGTGCTTCGTCAACGCAGAGTATGAGATGAGGGCTGTTGGGAAGAACAGCTCGCATTTGTATTCGGCTTGGGGGGGGATGGAGTACAAGCAGGGCGGCGACGTGGAGACTGCGAGGGATCTCTTCAGAAAATCTTTGGAGTTGGATCCCAGGAGCAGGTGAGAAGCCTTCTGGCCAATTCTGATAGAATTATAATCGCTCATCTCCTTCTCGTCGTCGTCGTCGTCGTCGTCACAGCGCTACCTGGCTGCAGTTAGGAGTCATGGAGGGAGATAACGGCAACTTTAAGGCCGCGGAAGAGGTGAGCGGCATAATATGGTAATTCCATTGGCGCCCGAATCCACCTAACTCGTCGCTTCGCTCATCGTCGCAGTGCTTCGAAACGTGCCTAGAGTACGACCCAAAGAACTCGCGAATACTGCAGGCTTACGCCATCCTCGAGACGAAGAACTCCAAAGGTGGCAAAGCCAGCCAGCGGAAGGCCATTGAGCTCTTCGAACAGGCCCTCAAGTACAACAAGAGGGATGCGGGGGCGCTGCAGGCGTACGCGCTCTACGTTGCCAAGCTGGGAGACCTTGAGAGCGCGCGGAACTTGCTTGTGAAGGGCACCAAGGCCAACCCGCGGCACGCTCCAGTGTGGCAGGCTTGGGGCGTCTTGGAGACCCGCTGCGGCGATCCGGACGAGGCCAGGAGGGTATTCCAGGAGGGAATCTGGGCGTGTGCCCAGGCGGGGGGCGGGCAGAGCGGCGGGAGGAGGTGTGCCAATCTGTGGCAGGCCTGGGGCGTGATGGAGTCCTCCGTCGGTGACTTCTCCGCCGCCCGGCGATGCTTCAACAGGGCCCTCGATGCGGACAGGAGGAACGTAGCCGCCGTCACAGCGTGGGCGCTCATGGAGCAGGAAGTCGGGAGCGGGAAGAAGGACGCCAGAATGATCTTCGAGCGCGGCCTCAAGCAGTTCAGCAGCCCTCCTTCAGAAATCAAAATTGCGCTTTGGAACAGCTACGAGCTCATGGAGAGAAATTCGGGCGATTTGAAGGCGGCTGCCCAGATCGAGGAGAGGAAGATGAGTGACACGATGGTGGATGAAACTTTCAAGCAGGTCGCCGCCGCCAGCTTCCCTTCTCTTCCTGGCGCGAAAATCGTTAGAGAGCAGGAACAGAGCTACGACGATCTAGCCATGATAGCGGAGAAAGCCCCGAAACAGCCGGACGAGGAGGTCATGAGATGGAAGAGGAGGAAGGACGCCACCTTGAAGGAGGGTCAGATATGGATGAGCGAGGACGGATTCGTGGAAGGAAAAATGCCCCAGAAGAAGATGGCCAAGGCAAATAGTGTCAAGGGATTAAAGAAGAAAGTCAAGAGCACCTCCTCTACTGGGATCCTCGTGAATAAGAAGATCGTCAAGAAGAAGGATGTTGAATACGACGACAATAACAACAACAACGACAACAACAATAACAACAATGAATAGATATAAAATGATCCAATTTGATATGAACTATCGGGATTCAAGATCATTTCTCTCTCTCCCTCCCCCTTTCTTAACAACCCCCCTCTCTTCGGATGACTCTCCTCACGCATCATTCACTGATACTATCATTCCTCTCCCCTTTACTTTCCCCATTACGTTCCTATTCCCCTTCTTCCCCGGGCTCCCCGGGAGATTTTTTTTCCTGCTCTTCCCGAATAGGTTTCTTATCGATCGCTTCACCTTCGTCTTCGCCGTTTGCTTCTTCTCTCCCGGACTGGGGAGCGTCGACGCCTTCTCCGTCTTGATTTCCTCCTTCTCCGTCGTCGTCTTCCTATTCAACTTCGTTTGGTTGGGGACAGAGTCTTCGGAGTCGGAGTCGGAGTCGGAATCCGTTGCAGAGAGCGATTCCTTGAGTTTGACCGGCTTTGACTTCGGTGGGGTGGGAGGACGGGCGGGCTCTTTCTTCGGTTGAGGTGGGGTTGGAGGACGGGCGGGCTCGTTCTTCGGGTGAGAGGAGTTGGAGGTGGGCGATTCGTTCACAAAGTCCCTCGATACTTTACTCCACTGCGGTACACGGGTGCGCGAGCCGTCCGATTGTGTTGTGATTTTTGTAGTAACACCAAGTCGAGTCATTTGTTGTGCCTCCTCCTCCTCTTTCTTCGCGTCGTCGGGGGTTTTCTCGCTCTTAACATCGTCAGCAGACATTGTGCAGCCTATTTCCTGTTGAGCGGTCCCTATCGTATTCGTCGTGTTCGCCGTTGGGGTGCACGCAGTGAACGCCAGCTTCAGCGTATCCATCAACCCCGGGGACTGCCTACCAGCGCCGGGGCGGGGGTGCTCGGAGCCTTCGTCTTTCGCGACGGTGGGTGACGCTCTGGCCGGCGCGGGAATGATAAACCTGTTCGGAGGCGGGAGATTCCTGAGGAAGAGCTTCAGCTCGTTGTTCTGGAATGAGATTTCCTCGTCAAGTTCCACCTTCTTTGAAGGAGAAGTGCTGCTGGACGCGACTTTTTCAAGAAGCGCTTTGAGGATCTCCAACTTGGATTTGATCGCCTTGGTCACGACGGCCAGGTCGTTGGTGAGAGCGAAGTTGCTAGCATCCTCCTCTCCCGACCAGATGGTGCTGTTTTGTCGGTTTTGGGTTAGTTCGGACCAACAAGCGCAAGCCAAAAAAAGCTCGTTCTCACCTAATTGTTAAATACACGCCTTTGTACTCCTTCACAACCATGTCCGTGAGTGCTAAAGTCTCTTGAGTGAGACCGCGCTGGGCGCGGCCTTTACGAGGGACGAGGAGGGAGTGAAGCTCGTACGCTGCCTGGAACAAGGGCAACACGATTATCGCTGCTGGGTCGGGAGCCGAACCGGACTCAAGAAGGTACTCAAAGTCCTTCAATGCGCGCTTCGAGACGATCTGCGACGCATTGTTGCAGAAAGACTTAACTTCCGCGGCGTGCTTCAAGTAAATTTCGTCTTCAGACATTGAGGATAGCTCGGTGAATTTGCCCTCCATCAGGCACGGAGATCGGTTAGATTTCTGCACTTGTTCAAGTTGATTTTTCTCACTATCTCGTAGCGAATGGGTCAAATAAATTTGAGAGGAGGTGTAGCAGAGTGGGAAAGCGTATTTGTGAACGGCTAAGGTCGTGCAGCGGTCGGTAAATCGAAATCGAAATCAAACGGCTCAAATTTTTGGGAGAAGTCAAAAACAGTTGAATTTGAGGTGGCCAAAATTTTAAAATCAAATGCCAAAACTTACGTGTTTAAAATTTCCCAAGATCCGCATCCGACCACTAGAGTGCCGAAACTTACTTATTTAAAATTTCCCAAGATCCGCATCCGACCACCAGAGGACCTCGGAGATCGGCGATGGCCAGCTTTCCAACAGCTCCGGCAGTGCAAACCAAAAATACCAGCCACCCGCAGAAGCTTACCACGGGAATGGCCCACTCTAGGGGCAGCCGCCTCGTGAATTTGAGGCTCAGTCTGATGTTGTCGTCGCCGTCCTCGAGGAGGGCCTGGGCTCCGTCCCTCTTCTCCAGGTCGGTGGCGTTTCTCGCCTCGCACTTGTACAGCCACGCGGGGAAGATCATGTTGGCGAATGGCACCGTCAGTGCCGTGGCCACCGCCAGCATGCAGAAGAGCGAAGGGATGAACACGGCCATCAGGACCCCGAGGATGATTGTTGGAGACGTGTAGAGCATGTACTTTAGACAGGCAAACACACCGAAATCATCAATGTCAAAATTGGGGTTGAAGTAACGTTGGAACTGCCTTCCCAACGGAATGCTATCCAGCGCGTAGCTGATCAGGCAGGCGACGAGCCAAAAAAAGTTCAAGACCTGGCTGCGAACATCGTCAGAAGGCCACAAAAACATGTTGCCATCTACCCCGAACATCAACGGGTCCTCGACCTTCCAGCCCCACTGGGAGACTACGTAGACGCCAATCGACAGGAACACGACGACGTTTAGGGCGGCAGACAGATAGATGGCCTTGGGAAAGTCCTTCGGGTTCTCCATCACACGAGAGTTGCAAAGCTCTGCGGTGAGGAACGACGGGACGTAAGACCACGCGCACATCGACAGACCGAGCATAAAGTTGGTCCACGCCTTGGTCTTATCTTCGTCGTCCGAAGAGTTCATGTCGGGGTTTCCAAACAGGCTGGCATCCTTCTTGTCTTCATTTTGGGTGCTGGACACAATCTGCATGGCCAAAATTATGACGGCCACGACGCAAGCCAGCGACACGTAGGAGAGAAGGTTCACATTGGAAAGATCCCGAAGTTGGGTCGTCAAGAAACAAATTGCCGCCACTGTGAAAATCCAGTAATCAGCGCAACCATCCAGCATGCTGTTGTTTGGGTCGATCGTACCCTGAAGGGCATTGGCGACGCACAGAAGGGCAACAGGGAGGTAGAGGAGAAAGTTTCCTTGCTGCACCAAGAGGCCAATACTATATCCCGTTGTTCCCCTTATCTTCAACCCCAACGCCGGCATGTTGTTCGCGTCGTGGCTTTGGGACATATGGAAAAGGAAGAGAGCGCCGAGGGCGCTTGCCAAAGTGGTCAGGACACAGGCAATTGGGGCGAAGACAATTCCTGTCGTTCCTACAGAGTATCCAACACCGACACAGGCAGAAGGTGCAGCGAACCCAAAAAGCACTAGGCCCGCGGAGAACCATCCCATTTCCCCCTTAGGGGTTGTTGGGCGGTCCGACATTCCTCGGAAGTAAGAAAAGAGGGAACTGGAGAAAGATGGGCAGTTAGGGTGGAGGGGGGGGCGGTGCAAATCAGTGCTGATGGGAGCGGACGTCGGGGGGAGGGTTGCCTTGTTTTTGTAGGAGGCTTCCACTGTCTAATGTCAGTTCCCTGGGAGATTCTGAGTCGATTCTGAGTCCTTCTCCCTCCAATAAAAAAAGGTGGAAATTAGAACTGGTTCAGCAATTTTCTATGTTAAAAGTCTGCGGGTCTGTATATAATATGTTTTCATGTTCATCGCCGTTGCGCAATACGCGTCTCGGCGCCTATGTCATCAATTAAATATATATCATGTGTATCATTTCATGTCATCACCTCGGCAAGTGGCGGAGATCATCACGCGGGAACCAACCCTTGTATGTGTCCCAGTCGGCCCCCATTATTTTCGGTGTCTTTCTGTTGATGGCGTTGTTGTCTTTCCTCTTCGCAAATTGCTTTCCCGCCCGCGATATCTCCTCAACGTGCCAGTAATTCTCCTCCTTTCTCCGCTTCTTCTGCCACCACTGGGAACTCTTGGGATGCTTGAGCTGCTTTTCTCTCTTCAGCCTTTGTTCGCGTAGCTGCGCTCTCAGGTCTTTCTTTCGATTCTTCTCCCTAATCTCCTCCAGGGTCGGCCCGGTGTCTTCGACAACCGTGAGATTGCTCTTGTTGTCCTCATAGCTTTTTTCCACGTCGTAATTTAAGTGAAATTGCATCTTCTTTACCTTGTTCCAATTTTTAATGCCTTCGCTCGCGTCAAGCCCATTCATGACGGCCAGAGCTTTGGCGACTCCCATCATGAGAACGCTATTGTTGGCGCAAGGGTAGCAGAAGTGCTGGTTGCCGATGGCGTACCATTGGTTCGCCTTCCCTCCCTTTGGCTGACCTGTCCAAAAATCGATTGGTCGGGCTGGCGTTCTACCACCACAAGCCGTGCACATTGTCGTGCTCAAGCTGTAGCCCATTTTTCTGAGCATCATCTTCGTCTCTTGCGCCTGCTTCTTGAACTCAGCTGCGAGTATTTCAGCTTCCATGTTCGCATCAATTGCGGTCTGCGTGAATTCTGTGGTCGGTTGAAACACATCGTCAATGTCTATCGAGCCGTCGGAGTCGCTGTCGTATGAGTCGCTGTCGGAGTACTTGGAGTCCGACTCTTCCTCGTCGTCGTGATGGTGGTGACTGTGGCGGTGGTGGTGGTGCTTGGCCCTCTCCTCCTGCTCCTCTCTTATCACCTGTGCCCTGGACTTCACCTCGGCCTCGGGATCAACTCCGTTGTTGGCCTTGATCCTCGCCTTTTTCTCCTTCTCGGCCTTCCTCTTCGCTGACTTCTCGATGATCCGCGCTTCCTGTGCCTTCTGCTTTTTATCCTCCTCGTCTCTATGGTGGTCATGCCTTTTTTGCCGCTCCTCCCCGGTCTGCGACGAGCGAAGCGAGTCGCAAAGGAAGGGGCGTTTGTGACGTTAGACATAGCGCAGAAGTTTGTATGGAAGTATCGGAGCGAAGCCAGTCGCAACGGCTGATTTGTGTTTTGTGTGGAGTATCGTCGCTTCACCCTTGAACCAGTTCTCAGTTCGTCGCTTTGTTCCTTAGGCACCCTCTCACCTCGTGCTCCCACTTGTACACTCCCTTGACGTTGTCGACGCCCTCAGTCCAGCCGACCTGGAGCCCGGGCACCTTGGGTATAATGTGGTCAGCCTTTTTGCGGTCGGTTGTGTCGTCGTTGCCCTGTTTGGTGATTTTTCCGGCCCCGTATTTCTCCTGTAACTGCAGTCGCTTGGCGAGCTTTTTCGTGCCCTTAGCGAGATACTTGGCCATTTTCTGATCCTTTGGGCTAAGATTTTTCTTGTCCAGTTTTTTCTGCAATTCGCTTTCAGCGGCCTTCTCGTCCAATCTGTCCTGCTCGATGGCCTTCTGGTGAGCCCTTTGTTCTTTCCTGTGTTCTTTTTCGGCCAACTTGCGTGCCCGCTCTACCGCCTTCTCCTGCTTCGCCTCTCTCTTTTCCGCCTTTTTCTTGGCCTTGATTTCCTCCCTGTAAGCGAGCTTCTCAGAGGCGGTCATTTTGCTCATTGCCTCGGCGATTGCCGACCCAGCGTCCCCGCCCTTTTCGATGCTCAAGTGATTTGGGGCTGTAACGTCTTCCTTAGAAAAAGCGTCGGTCTCGCCTTTCAGAATTGGTGTTGCGTGTTCGGCCCACAGTTTCATGGCAAGTTCGTGGTTCTCACGTTTGCGGGCATAGTAATCGGTGATTCCAACTTTCGGACGGTGCTTTTGAATGTACTGTCGAACTCCAAATCCGTCCATGGCACTAGCCGATGAGGCCAGATTCTTGAAGCTTTGTTTCAAGCTATCCCTCCGAGGCAAACTGTCGGAAACTCTGCGCGCGGCTCCCATTAACTTCTCGCGGTAGTCTTGGTCGATCGGTAATTGAACCTTAACCCCGGGGAGCTTTGGGAGCTTCATGTTGTGGAGGAGGGTGTAGGTAGGGGTTAGGGCAGAAGTTTATGGGGAAGGGAGAGGGTTGTGGGGGAGGTGGGGGGGGAGATAGAGGAGGGGGCAGATATGTGGTGGTCAAGTGCGTTTGTTGTATCGCACGAGGCCCAGTCCGCACTTTTGAAGAAAATTTGTTGGTGGGGAATTCTTGAGAAAAATGGGCCGGTCTGTGAAGCCCTGGGAGTGAACAGAGGTACTCTTATCTTTCCGTGGCTTCGTGTTTTGAGGTTGCGCCGCACTGAAACTCGAGGGAAGGACTTAAATAAGTTTTAAATCTGATTGTTCGATCTTATTACAAACTTTATCCACCAAACACTGAGGGGAAAGGGAAGAGGCAAAGGGAGAGTCAAGGACTGACCACACGCTGTTTGTTCACTGCGTCTGTGCTGATTGACTTTATTACTATTTGCCATAATACCATGTTCTCTCTGAAGAGCGGGTCCGATGTGACCGCTTCGGTGGTCAACGATTGCAAAGAGCTGTACAAAATTTTCTCCTCCCAACGTTATCCTAATCGAGGGAAAGTTGCTGGGCAGGAGGGGGGCGGTGGTGGGGGTGGGGGCACTCGCAATTTGATAGCAGCCATAGCGAACAAAGACGCTGTCGAGGCGCTGTCGATTAAGGACGTGAGCCGGGAGGACAGGCCAGAAGTAGTCCTGTTGAGGAGCCTGTTGAAGAACAGCTGTCCCAGGCAGGGGGGCCTGGGTGATGGGAACCTGCTCTACCTCTCGTTCACCACGCTTCTGATCCACAAATGCCTCGACCTTGAGTACTTACATTTGGGAGGAGGGGGGACAGGGAGTGGAGGGGGTGGAGGGAGTGGAGGGAGGGGGCGAGGGGAGAACAAGAAGTTGACGGAGATCACCAACGGGATCAAGCACGTGACGAGTTTCGTGGAGGAGTACTTGTGTAGCAGTGAGTGCGACCTGACGGTGCCAGTAGGGTTGAGCGACGTGAAAGGGTTGCTCGCCGTGATAAAGACGAGCCTGGTTCCGAAGGCGAAGGGGGCAGGGCTGGACGAGGGGCAGAGACAGGGGGAGACTCACGTTCTGAGCAAGGTGGGAGTCGATGAATTAGCTCTTGTGATACTGAAGGCTTTCATTTCGTCCGTGAGAGTCAGCGGGGCCTCGGATGTGCAATTCCAGACGTTCGTTGGTCACGGATCGATCGGGGTGAAGTGTTTGGAGAGGACTGTGTTCTTGGATTGTCCGCCTCATGCAATGAGTGGATTTAGCAGGAGAGGAGAGGATGGGGGGAAGGTGCTTAATTGTATGGTATTTAGGTGAGTGTGGGGGGTGGATGGAATGGGGTGAGTGGGGGGAGCGGAGGATAACGCAATTCTAATGCGATGCCTTTACAAATTTGCAGCTGCTCCTTGTATCAGAAGTCAGTGGGGAAAGACGAAACTACAACGGCAATCGCCAACAGATTCGATTTTAAGGTTGACGACGAAATGGAAATTGCCCGGTTGCTCAAGCTGGGCGTCGAAATTGTTTACAGCGGGGTCGAGGTGGTCTTCTGTCAGAGACAGGTGCACCCAAGGCTGGCAGAGTTTCTAGAGTCCAGTTACATCGCCGTCTTTCACCGGCTAGGAATAGCAAGGGTTGGGAGGGTGGGGAGGGTGTGCGGGTGCAGGGTGGTGAACGATTGGGAGGAGTTGTTGAACGAAGGCGGAGGTGGAGGTGGAGGGGCCGTGGAGGGAGGTAGGATGGGGAGGTGTGTGTTGAACGCGTACAAAGGGTTTCCACCTCATAAACTAGTCGCCACGGTGCAAGCTCCTAGTGGTGATGTGCATGGTGGTAGTGGTGAGACAGGACCGGCCACCGTAGTGCTGACGGGATTGACCGAGAGAGCGGTGAAGAAGAAGAGGGACGTAATTGTTAACACGCTGACCATGCTTGAAGGGCTGCTCAGAAAGGGGGGCGAGGGGAAGGGAATAGGAGGGGCCGGGTGCTGGGAGAGCGTCGTTGTAGAGCTCGTTAGGGAAAAGAAGTGGGAGGGGCTCACACCGTGGGAGCGGAAGGGGGTTGAGGTTTGGGCTGACTGCCTGGCGAGGACAGTGGGAGGTGAAATTGGCATGGTCGATTTCGACGGAGGCGTCAAGGTTGAGACGTTCGAGGGGGGTGGGGGTGGAAGCGGAGGTTACGGAGGCAGGCACGGGTCGCTCTTCTCTGCGAATGCGTCCGGACTGGCGAAGCGAGTTACCATGACAGCTAGGGACAGGGCCGTAGTTTGTGTGAAGAGTGTGGAGAGGGGGGGGCGCGTAAGAGTGGAGGAGGGGGCAGTAATCGACCTGCTCGACGTAGTGCTGGCGGCGCTGAAAGCAGCAAGCGAAGTTGCGAGCGTTATGCTCAGCGTTGGCGGTGCAATGATGATGAAATAAATCACATGATAAGAATGAAAAATTGGTTTTCTCAAAATAAACGTCTTCACATGGATACCAAAGTGAGGGAGGATTAGGAAGGGCTATGGCGGCGTTATTGGATACTCGCCCACACGCAATCCCTTCAAATAACTGGACTCGATCACGCCATCCTTAGCGGTGGTGACGTGATTTACTTCTTGGACGGGGCGGCCGTTCACCAAGAGAAGTCCAACCTGGTCCCGCATCTGTTCCAAATTCTTGAGTTTCCCCTTGGCGCCAGTTCGAATCATCCGTGACCAATTTCCGTACGGTTCAGCAATTGGGCGATGCCTGAAGACTAAATTTTACGTCGTAACGTGGCTTAAACCTTCATTTTTAACTTTTTTTTGGGGGGAAATCGACGTTTCAATCTATTTATGGATATTATTTGATCATATTCTTCATTTTGAGACCTCTAAAAGGAAAAATATGCCATTCAAAAGACTCAAAAAAATTCTTTTCAAAAATCCACATTTGGATACTTAAAGTCTCTAATAAGTTCTTAAATACACATAGTAATCTAAATATGGTCCTTATTGGATGAACAAATTCTTTTATCTGGGAAATTAGCTTTAAAAATCAGCCAAGATGAACAGTTAAAATTTTTTTTTCTTTCAGAGGCCTCAAGATGAAGAATATGACCTAAAAAATCAAAATGCCTCCTTAATGAAATATTTCCCAGAGAGTTGTGTGGTATAATCTCAATTTGAAAACAATCGTCTTCGTGGCAGTCCCGCAGTTGAATTTTACAATCTCACCTACAATAGACCAATAGCCAAGGCCTACCGCCCCAAAAAACCAGCAGTTCCGCACTCAGAACCCCCCTAACCCTCCCCAACAAACTGCCTGAACACAAACCCCCCCTACAACAACAATATGTCTGGTGGCCCTGGCAACTTCCCGAAGTCGGTGACGCAGTCTCGCCTCGAGCAGCACGAGAATCAGTTTGAGAGGCTGAACGCCGAGCTCGGGAAGTCGAAGAAGGCCGGCCAGACTGCGGCTTCCAACCTGTTGGAGCAGATAGGTGAAATGCGCTTTGAGCTGGAGGCGATTGAGAGTAGGGAGAGGGAGACCCGGATGCAGAGTGAATCGAATAGGGAGACCGTGGAGACGGCGAACGGGGCGATAGAGGGTCTGAACAAGGCCTACCGTACGTTGTCCCAGGTGGTTGAAGAGGAGGTTGAGCGCATCAGGAACGACCATGGGTCAAGGATTGAGTCAATAGCTTCCACTGCCACGGACATCCAGCGCGCTGCGACGACCACGAATTCTAGGATCAACGATGTGATGACAGAGATGTCTTCCTTGCGTTCTCGCTGTGAAGATGACTTGGAGCGAATGAAGGGTCAGTTGCGACAGAATAGGTGAGAAAGAGTACTAACCAACTACAAAAGCCTCCCTCCCACTACTTCTTCTACTAACTCTCCCTTCCAACACACCTCCTTAAGAATCGAAATCGACGACTCCAGACGCCAAGTAAGCGTCATTGGGGACCTGCAGACCGCCATGGCTGAGCTGAATGGTAACCAGAAAGAGCTAGCCTCAGCGGTTGGCGGTCTGCAGCAATCATCAATATATATTTCCGAGTGGGTGCAGACTCTGAGAGGTGAGGCCGCGGAGCTCCGGGCTTTGGTTACCAATGTGCAGCAGGAACAGCAGCGGGGCAGCATGGCCCTCGCCAGGTAAGGAGAAACTGCGTCACAAGTTTTCAGCCTAGGTCGCCGCAGAATCTAACCCCAATTACGACCACAGCGACGTCGCTACCCTGGCAGAGGACATCACGGGTCTGCGAACGAAAATTGACCACCAGGATTCCGAGATAAACCTCCTCCGTGAGGGGGTGGGTTCCAAGGTGGAGAACGTGGCAGTGAACGTTCAGAGGGCAGTGGAGGCGGAGAGGAAGGAGGTGCAGTCTGTTCTGGAGGCCGTGAAGATGGCCATGAAGAAGCAGAACGCACAGAACCAGCACGTGCTGCAGACGCTGCACTCGGGGCAGCAGCGGGTTTCTGCCCAGCTCACCGACCAGATCCAGGTGCAGGGCGACAAGCATAGACACGTTGAGGCCGTGGTGAACAAACTCGAGTCAGCTTTCAACTTGAAGACGCAGGAAATGAGCCGAGGCCTGGAGGACCACGTTTCCAGTATCAAGGTGAGAAGTTGGAAGTGCGTATTAAATTTTGTTGTTGCGAGGAGCTAAAATGCAAGAAAGAAAAACTGCCACGCTTTAAGGTTACTTCATTCTAATTAACTCATAAATTCGCTCCTCGGCCCGTCTTTCGCTCCGCTCGCCTTAGCGCCACCTGGATGCTAATGACCAGGCGGTTCGTTTAGTGACTGACATGATGACGTCTTCCATGGCTGGCCGTACAATCAACCACAACTTCTCCGAGAGGGGAACTTACGGCGAGAGTAAAATGGGGAGCGGACTGTAGAAAAAGAAAACAAAACCAACCAACCAACCAGTAAACGCCCACAATTTACAAGCAAATTCAATCCAATTTTATTTATTAAACCACAGGGTTGACAGGGGGAGACCATGGCTCTTCCCCCCCCTCCTCCTCTCTTTTCCTTCTCTCCTCCTCCTCCTTCACTCGCCTCTCCTCCTTCTCATTTATTAAATCCTCGATCGTCTTCCCGAACAAATTATCCCTATAGTACAGCAACCAATTACATGACTGCGCCCTCCTCGTCTTATTGGGTGTGAGGTCAGCCAACTTGAACCCTGTGAACCCGTAAGAACGGAGATTATCCTTCAGACTCTGCTTAGCGTGTACGGGGATGGTCTTGCAGAGTGCTTGGTTAGCCTTGAGGCTAGGGTTGTCGATCTCCTTACTGTAGATCCTCTGCATACCGATGAAGTCAGGAGGGGTGGGGTACTTCTCCTTCCAGTTGGGGAAGCACATTTCGTTGTTCCACTCCCCGTCAACGAAGCGGTAACCGAGGCACTTCCAGAGGATGGTGTTAACCTCTAGGTCGGTGCACATGTTGGCGTTAACGCCGAATTCAAGTATTTTTAGCAGCTGCGAGTTGCTTATTTCCCCGAGCCGAGGTTCCCCCTGCAAGGCGGCGGAACGTTTAGAATGTTGGGTGTAAGGGCAGGCGGGCTGTGAGACGGGAGACGGGGTCGTGCAAAAGGTGGCCTTTGCAAAGGCTCCAGCAAAGGCTCCAGCAATATGTTACGCATTCCATTCACGTCGTATTTTATTCACGTATTCTCACCTCCCTGCTCAGTACCAGGTTGCCCTCCTCCACATTGATCAAACGACCCTCCTCCCTGTACCTAGGGTGCGAGGGAAGCACGCCGACGCCTCCATAGCCGTTGCCATTGCCGACGCTAGTGCTGATTTCATCACCTCTGTCATCACCTCCGTCCTCCTCGAACTCCTGCTGACTGCTAGTAGAGTCTGCTCTGCTTGCGTGCTGTAGGGGTCCAAAGGCACGCCCAAAGGCACGCCCTGTCATGAATGACCGTTGACATTCGCTCGGTATATTGATGATAAACGCGTTTGATAGCGTATTAGATATTTTAACGTAGAGTATTATCAGAAATACAACTGATTTTAACGATGCCATCGAGCCACAAAGTGCAAAAAACTATTAAGAGACTTTATTGGAAGATACACTAACGTTACGAACTAATATCAGCTACGAAAACGATCGATAACCACGTTGCAGATGACTCGAAAGAACTCAAAGGAGCTAGTGCGGCGTCTACAGTGCCCTTTGATGATGCTCTTTTCAGCCGCCCTGTTGGCCTGGAAAAATTTGCACTCTCCACGCGCTGCTGGATCGATCCAATTACCTCACCAATTCCAGCCTAAGCCCCCAACCACCCTTTCTTAAGATATCCTAACCGTAGCCTTCGTCTAGTAGTCGCACAAACAATCCGCTGACCTACTTTGTCGACACCCTTGCAATCGGACATGCGCACCTCCTTCTTGTTCCTCCTCGCAACGCTAGTATGTGCCTCATCGTTCACAGCTGTGCGCTACGTCACTCCTGTTCGCAGTCACCAAATCTCAAAGCACACGAGGACGTCGTTGAACTCCAAGGCTCACCGTTACTCTCCTCGTCGAATCTCCTCAAAGTACTCCTCCTACTTGACTCGCCTGTGGACTGAGACCAGCATCGGCAGTAGGAAGAGCTTGACCAGGAAGAAGCTTGTGAAGAGCTGCAAGATCCTTGAGAAGCTTTTGGACACTGACGTAGAGTTCAGAGACGAGGAGTTGGTGTTGGCGCTCCGCGAGACTCTCGTAACGACGCTCAAGAGCCTTGAGGACCAACCGCAGGTGGCGTCCCCCCAGTCCTCCTCCTCTCAAACCTCCGCTGCCGTCACTGCTTCCTTAACTTCCTTAACTTCCTCAACTTCCTCAACTTCCTCAACTTCCCCCACAAAGCAGAAGAAGAAGGGCAGTCGCTCTGTCCTTCGAGGTGTCCTGATGGGTGTGGCGGTCGCCGTCTGGGTCTTCTCCGGAAACTACATCTTCACCTCCCTCTTCACATTAATGGTCCTCCTCGGCCAACTCGAATACTACAGAGGCGTAATGAGCACAGGAGTCTACCCCGCCCGGAAAATATCCGTCCTCGGTTCCTGCGCTATGTTCTTGACCGCCCTTTACTTCCCTTCTCTCCATCAGCTTTGCCTCCCCGCCTTCTCAACGTTGTCGATGGTTTGGTTCCTAACAGCCAAGAGGAACGCGAGCAGCATAAGCGAGATCGCTACAACGTTCTTGGGAATGTTCTACATCGGTTACCTACCCAGCTTTTGGGTCAGCGTGAGGATGTTGGGAGTCAGGGAGGTGAGTCAAGCGCAGGGCGACCGAACTCTTTACGAGTCGCTTCGCTCCTTGTACGAACTCTAACCCGTCGTTTTCGCTCCTTGGCCTCCGCTTCGCTCGCGCGGCTTCTCCTCTCAGCACACCCGTCTGGCGCCAATCGCCGCTCCGATTCTGTCCCTGCTCGGCAGGAAGGCTACGTCCCTCCCTGGCTGGCTTCCCGCCGCCTTCCCCTTGCCCATCACCCAAGGCGCAATATTCACGTTCTGGTGCTGGTTGGCCATAGCGTTCAGCGATGTCGGAGCGTATTTTTCGGGGAGGTGAGAACGTTGCCAAACGTCACGATGCGGAACACACTCAACATCACCGCTAGATAATTCTAACTCGTCGCTTCGCTGAAACTCCCCCCCACCCCCAGGAAGTACGGAAAGACGAAACTCGGGGAAATTAGCAAGGCGGCGGGCGAGACTAGCCCGAACAAGACCGTCGAGGGAGTAATCGGGGGATGTCTCGTAAGCGGCGGGCTCGGAATGCTTGGCGCCTGGGTCATGAAATGGCCATTTTGGTATTTGTCCGGCTCCGTACACGGAGTTATCCTCGCCCTTCTCGGCCTGGTAGGTGATCTAACCGCCTCCATGTTAAAACGAGACGCTGGCCTGAAGGACTTTGGCGACTTGATTCCCGAGCACGGAGGGGTGCTTGACAGGGTCGACAGCTTCATCTTCAGCGCCCCCTACGCATGGTTTGTGATGAAATTCGTCCTCCCCTGGTTGAAAAGCTTTGTTATGTGATGAAATGAATGAAAATTAATTGCTCTGCTCTATCATAGTTGTATTATTAAAAACAGATTTTGTGTTGTTGTTGTTGTTGTTGTTGTTGTTCCTAAACGCTTTCTTCATTAGTCTGTGCTGCAGAGCAAGGCAACTCCCCTCATGATCCAGTGCCTCGGGGCCTTCTCCCTCGTCGCGAGAACGACGGAGAAGACGTAGAACCTGTCAGTGCGCTTGGGGTACTTGTAGACAGCGCACACGAAGCCACCGTTTGGCCCGTAGTCGCCCTCCATGTTCTTCTTCTGGCTCTTGGTTACCGCCGTGACGAACAGCACAGGCAAACCCACGTAAAGGACCTTGGGCGTACTCTCGACCAAACTAATGTCTCCCTTACTCCAAGCGGCGCCTTCCAAGAACAAGCCGTGGACGTAGCACCCTTCCTTGGGCGGTCTCACGACCTGCTCCGCTCGGTCGTACTCCGTGACCTCGGTGTGGATGTCGACACTGTCCAAACTCCACTTGTCCGCCTTGTGGCTCCTCGTCACTTCTTGCTGAATTCCGGTCAAGAAACCCTGGGGGTTGCTGAAGCCAGTCAGCCAGAAGCTCGCGGGCCTTTTCGCGTTCATGACCCAGTTCCTGAACTGCGCGTCCCTGCCAACCAACCCGGCGTACCACATACCTAGCGTAGGAGAAATCCAACTGATCTCATCCCCACCAGCGCTGAACATCCAGTTGTCGGGGACCCTGGCATCGAAAATGCTGTTGATTCCTGCCAAGATCAAGTCCGTGGTGACGACCTCTCCCCTAATGGCCTGAATGATGCCCGACATGCTCGACTTGACATTGCTCAGAACGCCGTTGAAACGCTGCACCTCCTGCATCAGGAAAATGTTCAACGGGATTCCCAGGCCTCCCATCTTAGCGATCTGCTCCATGTACACATCCTCGACGTAGTTCTCCGGCGCAGTGCTAAGCAGCTCAGTGCATTTGTCCCTGACCACATCCTCCCTGCTCTTGCCGCCTCCGGCGTCGCTGCTAGTCTTGGGCTGCGTCTCCAATATCGTGCTAATTAACTGCGTCACCTCCTTGTTGCGGAAAGTCAAATCAGCGTTGGGGTGCATTCCAAAGATCTCGGGCGAGTCGATACTGGGGAAAGTCTTGATGAAGTTCTGGTACTCAGTGTCGTCACTGCAGCTCGGAATGACGTAGTCGAAGTCTTCGGGGATCCTGTTGATGCTTGTGGCAGGGTTGAAGGTGAAGCTAGGGGCCAACGTCATGGGGCTCAACCATGCGTCGACGTAACTTCCGAACAGCCTCCTGTCAAAGTTATCGGTGATCTTTCCTCCGTATTGCGCCTCCCACACCATGTACTGCAGGGTGGGCCAGCTCAGACTACTGGTGTACAAATGCTTTTCCAAGAAGGTCAAACACGCGGTCAGGTCTCCGTCGTTGTACTCGTAGGGAACGCACCATCCCAACGGCCCGAACTTTCTCCTCTCCTGAACGACACTGTGCAAGAAGCAGATGCCGTACAGCAATGTCCTCCACTGCGGCGTTTCGATCCTCTCCAATTTATCTTGGTCGACGATGGCCGTGTAGCTCCTAAGTAAACCGGCCTTCAAACCATTGGGAGGCTCGTTCGTGATCTTCGTGCACATCTGCAGCAAACCAATGGGGAACAGAGGGTGCGGTTCGCTCGTGATGAACAGCCTAAAGTCCTCGTTGCAAGTCTCGGCGATCTTATGAAGCAGATCTTCAAGTCCATCCATGAAATCGAGCCCCAAATGGGAGTTCTGAAGCATGACCCAGCTCCCGTTGACCATGGCGCTGTTGATGGCGCGCATCGCAACCACGTCCTGCCCCTCACCCATACTCACGCAAGTCACGTCCCTCCTCTTCTTCTTGGCGAGCTGCTCAATAGAATCAGTGGGATCAGCTCCTGCGCTCAGCAAGTAAATGACGGGTGTCTTGCAGTCCATGGCCGCGTAGATACCCTCAGTGGTGTCGCTGACGGGCTTGATGTACCTCTCGCCCATGGCGGGGTACCCGTCGACAATCTCCATCGCCTTGATGAACTCCAGCCCGGCCAACAAGGTCCTGTCCTCCCTCAAGCTCCTCACTAGGAGCATCCTCAAGAAGGGTCCCGTTTCCCTGTCGGCCTTCAGCTGTGTCTCCAAGCCGGGTATTTGCTCGGTCTCCGGCTCGTTGCTATTGTACCACGCCTTCCAGTCCTCCTCATCCCTAGTCATGCCGTCCAGGAGCATCTTGAAGATGGGCTTGTCCTGCATCAACTGAACGCAGTTCAGCCAGCTGGCGTCGGTCATCCAAGAGAACGCCTTGGGGATGACACTGTTGATGTTCAGAGCAGCTCCACCCTTCAAGAACAGAGTCACGTCGCCCGAGGTCAGTCTCTCGGCAGTCAAAAGAATCTTCAAGACCAGCATCAGCTTGAACGAGTTCTTGTCCTGTGTGTACAGACCCCTGTCAATGTACCTCCAAATGCTGTACGTCATCTCTTCCAAGATGTGCCCGACCCTTTTGCTCGCCAGACTAGCCTTTTCGGCGTTGTCCATGCTCGCGTCGAACAGGACCTGGAATTGATCGAGACTCGTCTGGTACATGACGTTGACCATCGATACGTCGACGATGCAGAAGTACATGACAGATCCCCTGGTAGCCACGGGCCTGTACTGCTCGCGCTTCTCGTTGATGCTTATCCTGGTCTCTCCAGCCGCAATCAGCTTCGTGTTCACCTCCGTGGCCTTCGCCTTTGTGTTGGCCAAGACCGAGATGAGCTCCTCGTCGTCCAGCAGGTTGCCGGTGTTGGCGCTCAGCCTCTCCAAGAGCAGCTGGTCAAGCTTCAGCAAGGCCTTGGTATTCGACGTCACCTCCTGCATCACTTGCGTCAGCTGCTCCTCGAGGCTCTTCTGCTCCTTCCCAATGACCCTGCCCAGGAGCTGCTCCTCGAGACCCTTCTGCGTCACGGTGAAGTCGACCATGGTGGTCTTGGCCTGGTCTTCGGGGCTGAAGTGGGGGTTGGGCAACCTCGTTGTCATGTAGAGCATGAAATCGTCGCTGTACTCGCACAGCTTGTCCGAAATATTGATGTACTTGCTCTTGGCCTTGGTAATGATCTGCTTCTCGAGCACGCTCGTGAGCATGGCGTCTATCTCGTTCTCCACACTCGCGATGATCAAGGCCTTGCCCTCGCACATGCAGAACTCCAGCTGCTCCCTTAGCTTCGGGTGTCCCAGGGTGGTCGTCCCGAAGCCGGGCAGCTTGTCCTTCTCGTGCTCCTTGATCCAGGCCAAGGCCTGGCCCTGCGGATCAATGAGCAAGGGGTACCTAGTGCTCCTCGTGACCATGATGCCGTTCTGGACGCTCAACGGGTCCGAAGGAAGCCCCTCCATGCTCCAATCTCCGACGGTACCTGCGTCAACCAAGAACTCGCTCAATTTTAAGTCGAGGGTCACGGGGATGTTGCGGATCCTCAGGTCCATGAGGAGCTTCTCCTTGACTATGTAGCCCCTGAAGGTCTGGTTAAAGGGCCCACAGTAACTGATGAACGCACAGGCTATTCCAACGTCGCCAACCAGCTTCTGCTTGGTATCGTCAAACTTTTGGCTGTCCTCGGTCCATCTCTGGCGCTCACCAGCAAGCCCGTCAATCAGGGCCGTGGCCTGCTCCATTTTCCTCCTGGTATGCGCAGCATTCTCCTCAATTGCCTTCTTCTGGCCCATTTGGTTCTCGAAGTCGAGCTGCAGCTTTTGAAGGACCTCCTCGCAGGCCTCCAATTTCTTCTGCGCCTTGTCGAGCTCCCTCTGGGCATCGGCGAGCATCGCCTCCGCAAGACTCAGCGCCTCGAGCTTGGGCTTAACGATCTTACTGGCCTCGTGGTAGTACTTCATCGCCCTGGCCCAGGTACAGAGTCCCTCGGCGGCTTTACTGGCATTTCGCGCCACCAAGGGGTTGAAGCCCTCGAGCTCCAAGTAGGGAAGCAAGAACTCGATGGTCTCGTCGTTGATGTAGTCCTTCTCGTACTTGCTGAAGAAGAAAATGCTGTTGAGGAATTTGCTGTCACTCAACATACCCGTCTGCTGGATTTTGAAACTGTCCTTGAAGAACGGAATCGTCTGCTTCTCCTTTCCAATTCCCAAAACAACCTCACTCTGCTCAATTCGGACCATCTTCTCCATCTTCAGCAGCGCAACGCAGTCGAAGATAAGCTTGATGATGTCTCCGGGTTTTCCGAGCTTCTTGAGCTCGTTCAAGTCGTTGGGTTTGATGCTGTTGACGGCTCGCTCAGCCTCGTCGACGAAAGGCTGAGCCTTGGCAAGGTCCTCTTCCGCCAGAGCCTTCTCTCCGGCGATCCTCTCCTTGTCGGCTTCACAGCCCTGCTTGATGAGAGCGACGGCGTCCTGCTCCTTCTTGGCGGCCATACTGCTCAGCTCCAACTTGCTCAGCATGGCATTGGTGGCCTCCTCGGCCTTCCTGAGCTTCACCTCCTCGTCAGCCAGGACAACCTTCATCGTTTCGACATCCTCGGCTCCTTGCTGGAGCTTCTCTAGTCCCACAGTGACGCGGTTGCTCATCTCCTCCAGCTCGCTCATCTTGGTGCCATACATGGCCGCGTAGCTATTCAAGAAGCTCAAGTAACTCTTGGGAGTCTGATAGACATGGCGCCTCATCTTGACGAAATATTCCTTGCATGCCTTGACGACCATGTTGTGGACGCTGCCGACGTGGTGGATCAGTTCCGTCTTGACCTCCTCCTCGCAGAGGATGTCGAGATCACCGAGGAAGCCCTTCGAAACAGCGACGAGAGCCTCCTCAGGCCACTCAAGGAAGAAGTTGATGCTGCATCCGTTGATGAGACCAGGGAACTTCCTGGCCCTCTCGGGGAGCTTGGGGTTGACGGGAGAGAAGGCCAGCACAATGTGCAGGTTGGCCCTGACCCTGTCGAAAAAGTAGCTGACCAGGTTCTCCGGTGTGTCGACGAAGTCGGGCCTCTCCTTGAAGGCAGCCGCTCGAAGCTCTGAGCTCATCACCTGTAGCTCATCCTTAGGGAAGAGATTGGTGATCTCGCCCGTCATCAAAACGCTATTGATCACCTCAAGGAAGTTCTCGTCCTTGACCTCGGCATCAGTCATCAAGAAGACCACGCCCTTGCCCTGCTGTCCAGCTATCTTGTAGAGCTCACGGAAGTCGTCCAGCAACGACGCAACGTTGTAACCCTTATTCAGCACAAGCTGGAAGAGGTGGTGGCCGCCCATGAAGGCAGCGAGCCTTGTGAGGCTCTGCTTTCCGGAACCGCCGACACCGACGAAGAGCATGTTCCCCCTCGGGGTCCCGATAAGACGGGATACACGCATGAGGTGCCTCATGGCGTCCTCGAAGAGGATGAGGTTCATCTTCTTACCCGGCATCTCCTCGTTGAACCTCTCGAGGAACATTTTCGAACGTTCGGTGAGGGAATCCATGGACTCTCCCTTCTCGTACACCTTGGGGGCCTCAGCCACCAGGACTCCGTCCTCGTCGTACTCGTCATCTCTGAGGAAGTCGACGAAGTACGTGGGCTCTATGAGCTTGTCCTTGACCTCCTGAAGTTCAGGTGAAAGCTCACTGGCAGCAGCGCCTCCGGGCGCCTTCTTGTCGGACTTGGCACTCATGCTCTTGCGCATGCTCTGCCCGGTCCTTGAGCGAGACTTGGCCATCCTCGAGGTAGGCTGCTTCTTCATATCCTTCTTGTCGCTCGACGCTCCTTCCGCGCCCCCGCCGAGATTCAGGATCTCGTCCAAGGGCGTGTCTAAGAGCAAGAACGACGTGAGTTTGTCAAGCTTCTCCTGGAACATATCCTTGTCAGCCTTGATGGCGAGCTTGTCGCCGAAAACCCTCATGCACTCGTGCCTCCAAAGCTGCCCGAGCACGTGCTCATTCTCGATACCAGCCTTGGGGGCCCTCAGAATACCCTGGAAGACGCGAGATAGCTCCCTGATGTTCCAAACGTACATGAACTTGGCGGGAGAGGGAAGCATTTTCATCCTCACAAACTTCCAGAGCTCGATCGTCAGGGTGGGAATCTTACTGACGTACTTGGCGAATTCGCCCTCGTGCTGATCGGCAGGGAAGCGGCCATCCATCATCTGGCCGTAGATGTTCAAAATTGTCTCCACTGGCGGGACGGTCATGTTGAAAGCGAAGAAGTGCCTCTTGAGCCTGTTCGGGATGTCGTTCTTGCCGCCACCGGGGTTATTCATGGCACCGACGAACTGTAGATCTTCGATGATCTTGATATCACCGCGCTTGTCCTTGTCAAGGAACGCGTAGCCCTTGGTCTCGACAAGCTGGCGGACGAGCTCGTTGGTCGGCTGGTCACCCCAATTGTTGACCTCAGGCATGCTCATGTCATCGAGGAACACGGTCATCTTCTTGCCACTAGGGGGGCCGAAATTCTTTCCTCCACGCTTGTCAAGCTCTCCATCGATAGACAGCTGAAACATGGACGGGGTCGTCGCGAAGGAAAAGTTCACGCGCTTCACGAGCATGCGATCCGTGTCTAGCTGTTCGAAGTACATTTCGGCGG
The DNA here is from genome assembly GCA_030267945.1 of Triparma strigata. NCBI lineage: Eukaryota > Bolidophyceae > Parmales > Triparmaceae > Triparma > Triparma strigata. The sequence continues at coordinate 26,199 of BRXY01000490.1, read as the reverse complement.
TCGATGTCTTCGACGTGCCGCTGCCACCGCAGAGCAGGACTGGCTTCTTTTTCTGGCCGAAGCTGTCCATCAAGTAAAGGGCGCGGGTGGAGTCGATCGTGGGCACTAGCAGAGTGGCAAAATCGAGTTCCTCCGAGTAGCTGGGGTAGGTCCACGAAGGGGCCTCCCACCTCTCCCACTCCATAGTCTCACTGTTGACGTTGAACATGTAAACCGTGTCGGAGTTGTTCTGCTTCGGGGGCATGACCTGGGAGAACTCGCGCAAGTACTCGTCGAACTTCGCACGGTCTTCCATCTCAAACATACCGCCGACGGACCAAGTAAGGGCGAACAAGAAGAGCCTCTCAAGCTCCATCTCCTTGTCGGAGGGGCTCTCGCTGAGCTCCGCCTTCTCAACCATCACGTCGAGGAGTTCGTAGCACTTGGTGGCCATAGCGACCCTAGAGAGGCTCATGACCTGCTTGCAGTTCCTGTTCATGAAGCGGAAGAGGTGGCCGACCTCCTTGTCGCCCTCGCACTCGCCTACAAAGCGCTTGAAGAGCTTTGATAAATGTTCCCCGAGGAACCTATCCTCTTTCTTGTTGGCCCAGGCCTCGACAACGGGGGCCCAGTCAAGGTCAGACGCCGAAACGTAGATGATTCCGGCACGAGACACGGTGGCAGGAGAGGCGTTGCGAAGATCTTCTACTTCGAACATGATCTTGACGTTGTCCGTCATGGGGATCCTGTCACCGTTGGCGAGAGTGAGGATTTTATTGTCGTCAAGAACTGTGTTCAAGTTCTCGATCCAGATGGCGTCGACTGGGCCATCGGCCACGATCCACATGTTGTAAGTGTTGGCCCTGTTGTTGTACTTCTGCCATATGGCAGCGAAGATTCCAGTGGTCCACTCCCCTGACAGCTTGTCAGTCTCGCCGAACATCTCCTCGGCGCGAATCGCCTTGGGGTTCATGCGAATCCTCTTGTGCTGGATTCCGGTGGTGGACGCTAGGCTGTCAGACAACGTGTTGAGAATAGAAGTCTTTCCCGCCCCAGCAGGGCCCACCAACATGATGCCGTGGCGGACCTTAGTGGTGTCGTAGAGCTGCATGTTCTTGAGCACCCACGAAGGGAAAGCGACAAGCTTGGACTTCTTGATCACCTCGTTGACGGCGGTCTCCATCTCCTCGTCATTTCCAGAGCTAGGCATGCTGATGTTCGGGAACAAGTCAGAAAGCAGGGAGAGGAAGAGGGGGATGTCCTGAGACACGAGTTTGGAAAGGTTCATGTCGCGAAGGGTGCGAAGGACCAGCACCTCCTCGCTCGACTTGAGCTCCTGGCGCTTAGTCGCACCGGCCGTGCGGAGCACGGACAGGATATTACGAAGTCCGAAATCGTAATGCTTCTGTTTTGACAATTGCTGCTCGCAAAGGCGGTAAAGTACGTTGAACTTGCGGGCAAGCTCCACGAAAGAAGAGTAGCCCACGGAGCACAACTTGACCTTCATGATGATCTCGCGGTCGGGTACCATCATGGTGACGCCGCGGAAGAGCGCTTTGAGGTTCTCGGGCAGTTCCTGCCTTCCCGCGTAACCAGGGTTCATCGTAATAAAATATCCAACGTCCGGGTTGAGAGTAACAACCTGCGCGTCGCCGGGGAACGTGAAAGTCTTGGAGTTGGTCCTCTTGGCGTTGGTGATAGAAAGCACCTGCTGGGCCACGACGGACAACACGGGGAGCTCGATACGGTTAAACTCGTCGAAGCAACCCCAGAGGCCGGCCTGGCAGAGTCCCTTGAAAATCTTGGCCATGTCTGTAAACCTCTGCGGGGGGGGGGGGCGGAGGGGTGACGTGAGAGTGAAGAGGAAAGAAGGGACGATGATGTTAGAATTTATAAGGTAGCGGGTGTGAAATTCTCACGAGCAGGAATCGCCGAGGAGGCGAAAGGCGACGAACGCTTGCGCAGATGAAACAAAACACTTTTGTCCAGCCTCACCTGTTGGTCCGTACAGTTCGTAACCACGACAAATATGCCGAGGGTGCGGCCGAGGTCCTTAGTCGTCTCTGTCTTCCCGGTTCCGGCGGGCCCGGCGGGAGCGCCTCCAAGGTACATGCCGAGGGCTTGGGTGAGGGTGATATAGCAACGATCCGTGAGGGGGGTGATGACGAGACGCTCCTTGCAGCCGAGGTACTCCCAGGCGTACTTGAAGTCGGTGTCGCAGACCGAGATGATGCTCGCGCCCGGTCCGTGGCGGTCCTCGACGTTGGGCCTCCAGTAGAATCTGGCTTGCTTGAGCCACTCAAAATCGTTGGCGTCCTGGATCTTTCGTTCTTTGTACAGCTTCGTCATGTCCGAGAAGACGTCCTTCTGGTGGACGTGGATGGTCACTAAGGTCTCGATCTTCGTGCGGTTCATCTTGGAGCCAAGGTCCTGGAGGCACCACGAAGACAGTTCGGTCAGGATGGACGTCTGCTGCTTGTTGGTCTCGGACATGATGCCCTTAGAAGTCTTGCACTTTTCCAGGGCAGTCTGACACTGCAGGGTCCAGTTGAACTGGATGCCGAGCAGAGCAAACTGGCCGCACTGGGCGTCGACAAATTCGCGGAGGGGTCCACCGCAGGTAGCCGCGGCCGTCTCGCAGAGGGCCTTCATCGACTTCTGCATCCTATCCTCGAGGGCTCTGAGCCAGTCCTCGATATTTCCGACGGCCTTGACGTCCTGGTTGAGGGGGATGACCTCGACATCAGTGCCCGAGATGCTCTTGATCTGCTTAATGAGGGTCTTGTCGCCCTTATCGTGGACGACCTGGGAGATGGAGTCGAAGACCTTCTCGTAGTACGGCTGCATCTGAAGCGGGTCCGAACCCTGAGAGAGGATGAGCAAAAGAACGGGATTGGAAACGAAGTAGAACCTGGGGAACTTGTTTCGTTTTTGCTCCAGATAACCCTCGAGGGACTTCTGGCAACGCTCCAGCTCGGCGTAGAGGACAGGCAGGGTGTTCTTGAGCAGCTCATTTTTGCAGCAAGCCACGACGTTGGCGGTCTCGGCCGCCTTCTGCATGATCTTGATCCAGTCCTTGTCGACCTTGTTGAATTTCTTCGCCTCAAGGGGCATTTGCTTCGCGATGTCTCCGCCCATGAAGACGGATTCGAGGGCAGTCCACATCATCTGCACCTTGACCCAGAGCTCAAGCTCGTCGGTGGTGTTCGACAGCTCTGTCAACTTGTCCTGCACCTCGGAGCGGAAGGGGGCCACGTGGCGCATTGATAGCAGGGTCTGCAGCTGCAACTGAGCGTCCTCGAGATCCTCGATCACAGCACCGAAGGCGAGCAGAATCTGAACACCGCGGTCTTTCCACATGCCGAATTCGAAGTTCCTACGGCTCCACATCTCCTTGACCTCGGCGAGCTTCGTCTCGATCTGGAGCTGCTTGTCAGCACCTTCGGCGATTTCTTCGACCTCCTCCTTGAACTCGAGAATGTTCGAGTCCAAAATGTGGGACAGAGCGAAGGCCTCGCTGTCGAAAGGGTATGTGGTTCCGGTGAGCTTGATGATCTCGTGCCAGTGCCTGGGTTTGACACTGTCCTTGGAAAGCTCCTCAACGAGAGGGAGCATGTCTTGGAAGTCAGTGATCTTTTTTCTGAGAACGAGGTAGGCCTCCCACTCTTTAAGCTTCTTGGGGAGCTTGCGGCAGCGCATGTCAAAGCCGTTGGTGACCTCGACCATAGCTTCGTACTGATCTGAGAGGTCAGCCCACGAGACCTTCCGATAGTTGTCCAAAGTTTCGATGACGTCCAAGTAAAGCGTGTAAAGGAGGTCAAGCAAATTGATCTCGTTACGCGTCTTCTTAATGGCAGGGAACTCGGAAGTTCGGAGGGCAAAGAGCTCTTCTCCGTGGTTGTACATCTCAAGCTTGCGTTCTCGCATCTCAAGGGCATCTTTGAAGAGGGTGAGTTTCTCTACGGCCTCCATGGGCGTAATGCCCTGGCGAACGGGCCCGTTCTCCTCGAAGTCCTTGCGGAACGCATTCGCGTCGACGCGGAACTCCTTCACGTCGCTGATGAGCTGTTTCCTGTACTTGGATTGAATTTCTGCGAGCTCGTCGGTGACATCCTCGGCGTAATCGACCAACTTGGTCCATTCCTTGTGAATGATTGACTTCTGGTCGATCTCCTCCTTGTCGATTACACCCCCAGGGAGGTAGTTCTCGAGCATCTGGTACATATCCATGATGGGGTTGATCTCCATCGTGATGGACGACTCGCGCTCGCGGATCTCCTTGAGGACGTCCATGACGCGACGCAGCGAGTCAAGGCCGTCGATCTCAATGCCAAGCTTGGCGTTGGTGACGCGAATGTACTCAAAGAGGGCGTACATGGAATCACGAGCCTGCTCGTGAACCTTGTTGGAGTACTGAACCTTCCACTGGCGAGACTCGTTGCGGAGCTGCAGCTTCAGGTTAGCGGTGTTGAGCGAGAGGGCTCCAATGTTGTGCATGGGAGGGATCATCTCGATCTCCTGCTCGACGGCCATGAACTTCTGGAGCTCAGCCTCGAAGGCTTCAATCTTAGGATTGGAGGAGATGAACTTCTGGTAGGCGTGCTCCTTATCATCCTTCCACAGCCAGTCGTACTTCTTGAAGGTCTGAAGGTACTCGTGGACTTGGTTCTTGGTGCCATGCAGGGCGCCGGTGAGGAGAAGAACAACCTTAATGATCTCAATGTCGCAGCCGAGCTTCTCGAACAGGGCAACACGCTCCTCCTCTGGGATGCCCATCTGCCCCCAATCGTAAACGATCTTGGAGCAACCGAGGACCGCCTTGGAGGAGCGGTTGATCGCGCGCTGCACGTCATCCAGAGAGGGCGATAGGCGCACCGAGGGTACGGAGAGCTGGACGTCGACCTCAAAGAAGGGCCTTTCGACGAAGAGAAAACCGGAGCCGGCTCGAGAGCAAATGCGCTTCTTGACGGATTCGAGCGAGGACTTGGAGCAGTTGAGGAGAGCTCTGTAGGTGAGCTTGTTGTAGTGCGAGCGAAGCCCCGTGATTTCGTCACGGGCCACCCCGCCCACCGACGGGTCAAGCGGAAACGAGGTGACGATAGAAATCAAATCCTCGACAGCGTTTTCGATCTCGGTGTTCTTGGCCTTGAGCATCTCAGCCATGGTGTGAACGTTGGCCTCCTGCATGGTGACAAAGTCATCTAGAGTCACCGAGCGGTCCTTCGGGAGGTCGCAGAGGTTCATTCGAGATATGATCTTGAGGTTCTTCTCTATGCGGTTGTCGACGATGTCATTGATTTTGTTGACGAGCTCCTCGAGGCGCTGCAGACCAATGTGAATGTGCATCTTGTAATTTTCGATGTTCATGGAAGTCCAAGTGAGGGTTATCATACCCGGACGGAGTTTGAGCTCGAGCGTCTGCAAGTGGGGCTTCAAGAGCTTCGCCACGACTGGCACGATGAGCGAGCACACGCGCTCGTACTCGTCAAGCGCGTACTTGAGCTCGTTGTAATAAAGCTTGAACTTCTCCTCTTGGAGCAGCACAATCTGTGCAGACTCGGGCACCTGGACACCAATGCGAGCAAGACACTTGGCCTCGCGGATGAGCTGCAGGATTTCGCGGTCAAAGTTGACGTAGAGCTTTCCCGTATCGGGGTGCCTGATGATTAGGGTTGCCTGAAGGCCGGCCTTGGCGGCGTCCACTGACTTGACCCACGCCTCGTACCACAGGTACTCGAAGGCAACGAGAGTGCGCGCCACCTTGTTGTACGTCTTGATGATCTTCTTGGATTCCTTCGACTTGAGGACCGTCGAGTTGCCATGAAAATTCTCCATGGGCTCCTCGATGCGACGCAGGAGGTGGCGGGCCCACATAATATTCCCAGACACGGGCGGCATGTTCCTGGTGCAGGGCGGGTTGTGTTTGAAGTGCTCGTACGTGTCCTGAACGGAGGTCAGCTCGAGGCCGTAGTTATTGAAAATGACGGTGAACTTGCTGTCCAAGTCCTGGCGAAGCGACTCGCGGTGCAAGATCGCCTGATACTTGCGCAGCAGCGTCAGGGACTGATCGATGGACGTGATGGACTCGAAGGAGCGGTTGATGAAGATTTGCAGTGACTGCTCCAATTCCCCGATGCGGACGTTGAACTCGACGTAGTCGCGATCAAGTTTGTTCGAGTGGAAATCGAGAAGGTCGTGGCCCTTGGACTTGACCTGAGCAATAATCTGCCCGAAGGCCTCGATGAGAGGAGCCATGCCATCAAGCTTGTGCTCGGCCAGCGACTTGAACTGCTGGATGTTTGAGAACATGTCGATGAGCTTAATGACGCGACGGCAGAAGAGGTCGAACTTGCCGAAGATCTGAGTCTCGGAGAAGTCGAACTGCTTGCCCTTGGGCATCGTCAAGAGCTTGTCCTTGGTGATGCGGTACTGCTCCTGGTACATCTCGTTAAGGCGGAGGCAGGACTCTAGGTTCTCGAGAAGCAGCTCGGGGTCCTGGTCCCAGATCGCTTCGGGGGGGTTCTTCCCGTTCAAGCAAAGCTTGCAGGAGCTGACCATTTGGTTGGTGATCTTCATGAACAACTTGGTCATTCGTTCGGTAGTGTTGAAATAGCGAGCGATGGTGTGCACCATCTTGAGCGCGTTGAGCAGTGCGGGGAGCATCTCGATGATAGTGTCGGGGTCGCCGCTGTACAAAGGCTCGATGAAGCGCTCGAGAGTGTTCAAGTATTTGACGTTGTCCTTGGCCTCGTTGGCGGCCTCGGTGATGTTGAGGTCGATCTGCTTCCACTGCCTCACGAGAGAAAAGACCCGCTGCTTATCAATGCTGACATCCTCCGGATTCTTAGTCACGGCGGTGAGGACGCCAATGACAGTTTTGCAGGATCGAGTTTTGAGCTGGTCAGTGATGGACGTGAGGCGTTGCATTCTGCGGCGCCAGTACTCCAGCTCGGAGTCAGGTCCGGAGTCGTTCGTCTCCCAGCGCGATCGGTCCGAATCATCAAGATAATTGTCAATGCGGGTGCACCACTCCTCGAGCAGCTCCATGTAGTGAGACACTGCGGTGGGCTCGAGAGCGGCGGAGTTGCCCATACTCTCGAAGTAGGCCTCAGGCTTTCGCAACTCGAGGCCAGAGTTGAGCGATTTCAAGTTCTCCTCGAGGTTGTGCACGAAGTTGTCGACTCCAACCATGAGTTCGTTCTGCAAAGGGAAGGCGGGGAGGCGGGTTTAGTTCGGTGGTCGACAAAATTGAGACAAAATTGAGGCGGGGACTTTGATCTTGATCTCACCTGCTCCTCAGCGCTCGCCTTGCCCCAGGTCTTGTTGTCGCTGACCTGCAAGAGCGGCTTATATATATTTCGCATGACCACCTCAAGATTGCGGAGGGGACTGTCAATGACGCCGTATGTCATAGCCGAGTCCGTGGACTTGGTGGGGTCAATGCCAGACTTGGCCTTCGTCTTCATGAAGAACACTGCGCGGTTGGTCACGGCGATGTCGTCGCCTTGGGTCACCAACAGCCAACCCGTCTCGACGTTCCCCGCCATGGCGTAGCCAGTGACGTCCGACTCCCTCAGGGCATCCGAGGTCTTCTCCTCTTTCCCCTCATCGCCCAAGTTGTCGGGCATCTCAGGGACATCCTTGCTGTCCGGACTGTAGTAAGTAAAGATTAGCCGGTTCAAACCCTCAGGGTGGAAAAGGGAGTTGACACGGGCGAGAATCGAGTCCGTGCGGATCAGGTCCTCAAAGAGGGACTCATGGCCGGGAAGCAGAGCCTCGTCCAAGCGAGCGATTATGAAACGATGGCTGCGAGTAGAGGGAAGGGTGAGCGGATTTAGCGAAGCAATGGGCAGCGCCGGAGCAGCACTGGGCGGGATTTCCCTAGGAATTCGCGAAAAGAAAGAAATGTGAACGTACCGAGCTGTGAGGGCCATTTTGGGAGGAGGCGGCTGGGGGTTTGATTATCTGTTGTGTAGAGTGCAACTTGGGGGTTGGGGGCGGCACGGGGTGATTTGCGCGCAAGGTGGGGCGTGGGTATGATTGTGTTTGGGGCTGCTGTCTCGACTCCTGGTGAGCGATTCCGGGATTGAGAAGCAAGTTTTAGAGGTGGGTTTTGAGCGCTACACAGGAAAAGCCCCCTGACCCTGGTCCAGGGAGAAGGAAAGAAAAGAAGTGACAGTCTTCTGCTAGGTAATGGGTGAGCGCATGTAGGAGAACATACTCGCATACACTTTTGCGCAAGCCACCCGAAATGCGCGTAGCCTTTCTCCCCTCGTAGCATAGGTAATTCAATTAAAAGCAAAAAAGTTAGTTTTGGACTTCAATGTTTCTAATTAAAGATTCACTTAAGTACACGTCAGCAAATGATCACTTCCTTTTATATCAAAATTTATCTGTTATGGCACAAGTTATTTTTCTATCTCCGTACCACGGGATCGTACGAAGTCTTGATAGTTTCAAGATGTTATCACATTACTTATAAGCGCGCCGCAGAACTTGCAGAAGCGCGCGTTCAAGTCCCCGTCTGGGTACTGACCGCATCTCGCGCACGGTCGTAAGCTTACTACGCTCGCTGAAATTGGTTGCGCATCTGCCATTAATGGCATCGTGTTTTCCTCCTTCCCTTCACCTTTCTGCTCTTCACCCAAATACGGGGTGGTACTCGCCGTAGGTACTTGAGCCGGTGGCGCATTATTCTGCTGCATTGCAATAGCCGACTGAGGTGCACCCATGACAATCCCTGAACCCTCTTGACTTTCACGTTGGAAGCGTGTCTCGACCATTTGAACCCTGCTGGTTCCCTGCCAAGGGGGCTTCCGCCTCTTGCCACAAAGCCCCCCTCCCCTTTTGGTTGCAAAGCAGCAGAAGCAACAACAGAAGATGAAAATTAGTATCATAACGCCGGTGATTATAAGAGCAACGACCTTTTCCCAATAGCACTCGGCGTACGAATGATCTGAAGTTGTAGTGGGTGTTAAAGATATCCAGACAAAAATATCGCTAAAAGCAAAATATAACTCACCTCCAGGACTCAAAAAAGATAACTCGCCGGCGTCTTCTTCGTATCTTTCTTTTTGAATCCCTGTTTCGCAAAGGCAATTGTAGGTGAAGCCACCATTAAGGTGGCCATCAGGGTCGGTGTCGCATGCAATATCGAAGAGCTTTCCATCGTCATGTATTCCCACACAGTATTCATCAACGCGGCACTCTCCAGCATTGCTGGGCTCTTGGACATCACCGTATTTGCCCCACTCGCCTCTAGTATACGGGATCCCTTGATTTACATCATCCACCTTGCTACAGTGCGTAAAGGCGCCAGCATCACCAAGCTTGAGCTCGTTTCTAGGGGTATCAAGGTCGGCATAAATACCCAACCAGGAACCAACTTTCGTTCGCGTTACTATGTTGTTCCAGAGAACGCTCATTTGAATTGTATTTAATTGCGCCTTTGAAGTTGGGCAAGCAGGGACCCCGCCTATCTCTCCGCACTTTTCATCGCATGAAAAAACGCTTTCATGAAGCCCCTCTACGTTGCGCCAATTTATTTAGAGCGATGCATAAGAACAAGCATGTGTGTTAGTGTGTGGTATGTGTATACGTTGTTAGAAATTGGTGCATCTTTATTCTAACTCGTCGCTTCGCTCTCACCTACAAAATAATATGCTGGCACCGAGGAGTTAAGTTCGACCTGCTTGTTGCCGTAAGCAGGGCCACAGCCGCCAAAAGCCTTTGGTACTCCCTCAAATGTCTTAACGCAGACAAATGAATTACCCTGCCCGTTCGTTGTCTCTTCCCAGCTGTGGGGGAGGGCGAGGGCGGTGAAATGAGATGGGAAAGAGAGAGGATGGAGACGCGTGTGAGAAGGCCTGGTGGAGAGGTGACAAAGCTCGTGCATACCCCACTCACCACTTATTGCCGTCCCACACCAACTCAAATCCATCTGCACAAGCAGCAGGTTCATTCACATTCATGTCCGCACAGCAATCTCTTCCTGGGGAATGGCGGGGTAACAAGAGATTTGAGGTTGTTAGAAAAGGAGAAATGACAGGGCGATCGGGCTATCGTAGTCTAAGCAACCCCTCAAGGAGAAGCGCGATCCACAGCGGTGACAAGGTATGGAAGAGAACCCTAACTCACCAAATGAAAAGCATTGTTGCTCGTCACATATGTATTGCATGCTAGCTAGATCCTCTGCTTGTGTTGCGGCCTCGACCTCCATGTCGAGGGTTACGTAGAGTAAGGCACAAAAGGCAAGGCGATTTTCCTCGCGCATTGTAATCGTAGCAGTTGAGTTTTCTTGGTCCAGGACTTAATTTGCAATTCCTGGCTTAATGCAAATTAATCAGCGAGCGGTTTGGGGTTCTTACTTACACTTTGATCTGTAAATACAAATATCTTAAGCACGAATATTTTCGTTCAAACCGTTATTGCCTACGTTTTATCAAATGCGGAAGAGCCACCGCGACACATGCCCAAATACTATTTTCCCTCCCTCCCACCTTGCTGCTTCAAAGATTTGTCTTGGAGTTCTTATTTCTTGGAACCTGGAAATACGAAAGTCTTAAGCCGATTATTTTTTTAAAAGCCAGCCTTATTTTCTACGTTTTATCAAATGCGGAAGAGCCAGTTGCGGCATCTGCCCCAAATAACAAACAAATTCATCCCTCCTGCTCGTTGCGGCATCTGCCCCAAATAACAAACAAATTCATCCCTCCTGCTCGCCTTGATTTCCTTCACCCTCATGCTCTCCTCCCTGCCCTGCCCTCGAACAACCCCCAAACCTATATGTTCTTCTTCTTCTCCTTCTGGCTCCCTTTATTCGGACTCGGCGGCGGACTCAAGTCCGACGACGCCTCCCCTTGAACTTTCTTCCAATCGACTTCCTGTTCATAATAGATCTCGCCCAACTGCGGCCCGAACTCACCCACAAACTCCCGCAGCTTCTGCACCAGAGCCATCCTCGTCTTGGGCAGCTGCCGGAGCCTCTTCCTCGTCGCGGGGTGCAGCTTCATCAGCCAAGGTTTAATGTCCTTGTAGTCGACCATGCCGGACTCGGTGACCATGATTCCGGCGTAGGCGGCTATGGGCATGGAGACGAAGAAGAGGAGTGTGGCCTCGTAGTCGAGGTTGGTGAGAAAGAGGAGGAGGAAGAGGTAGAAGAGCCACAGGGCGGGGACCATCACGATGCAGAACATGACCTTCTCGCTCAGCAGGACGTCCATCCCCCTGATCTTGACCTTGCTCGCCGCGAGAGCCTTTTTCCTCTTCTTCTCGGCGTAAAGGTTGCTGAGGAGTCCGATGGGCAAGTTGAGGAATATGGAAGGAATAGCCGCCACGAAGATCGTGAAGAGCAGGTGCGCGATCCTGTAAGGGACCTTGATGTCCTCGAGGATCTCCTCGGCCTCCTCGCTCTCCAGAGTCATGCTGGCACTCCTCATCATTCTCTGAACGTTCGTGGTCTCCTCGCCGGCGCCTTCGCTAGCCAAGGTCGGGACCTGGTAGTCCTTTATCCCCAGCTCGTCTAGAGTTTTCTGGTACACTTTCAACTCGTTCATGAAGACCTCTAACTTCTTCGGCGGCTTCTGATCGAATTTCATCAGCAGCTTCTGCAGGCCCAGCGCGAAGCGACGGTTGAGATCCTGCGACGTGCGTGGTTGGGGTGCGGGGGGGGGCGGTATGGGCCGAGGAGAGAGGCGACGAGTTAGAATAAACTGGCGGTTGCAGTGATGCGCGGGCCTTCATAACAAAAAAGTATTTTGAACGCATTCCCAACGAAGTTGACGCGAGCTCTTCTTACCTGCTTCTCCTGCGCTCCCGCCGTGCGCTTCCAGAGCCTCCTCGCCGTGTGAATGTGCTTAAGAACGTCGTAATCAGGCGCGGTAACGATCACGCTCCTCATGCCGTCCTGGATGTCCTTGAGCAGGCCCGAGCACACTGCCTTCTTCCTGTCCCCCCCCGCTCGGTACTCCGGGAGCGTCACCTCGTCGATGTTGATGGCAGCGCCGAACTCCACTACGCAGCGTCCTCGAAAACGGTGAGAGCTGAAATAGTTCAAACCGACGGGAATGATGGGAATGTTTAGGCCGCGCTTCTCCAGGGCTGCGTAAGCGATCAGCGCGACTCCGACCTTCAGAGGGAGCAGGTCGGTCCTGTCGTGGCTGCCACCCTCGGGGAATATTCCGATGCAACCGCCCTTCTCGAGTTTGCTCAGCACCTTAGCGTAGACCTGAGACTGATCAACTCTCTTCAGGATATCGTATTTCCCCCCCTTGAGCGACTTCTCCAGGTGCTCTTTCGCGACTTCCCCGACCTTCTTCCCTTCCCCTTCGGACGTCAGTTTGATTGTGATGCAGGGGTCGATCTTGAGGCGAATTTTGTCACCGACCGTTGCGTCATGGCAGCCCTGAACGACGACCTTGGCGCTGCTGGCGCCGGCGGCTGGGGAGTCCCCGGGGAGCAAGGTTATCGTCAGCGTTCCTTTGCCTTCGGTCGCAGAGTCCTGGTGTGAGGAGTAGTGAGCGTGAACGATTAATGTTGACAGTTAGAATTGAGAGTGCCTGTGGGCAGTGGGGCGAGAGGGGCGTGGGCGGTTCTCTCTCTCTCTCTCTCTCTCTCTCTCTATATATATATATATATTTATGTTTATGTTTATACCGTGGTCTCGCTTCGCTCAGTACTCGCTAACGCTCGGTCCCTCCTCTGACCGTTCAGCCTTTCTCACCTGGCTCCTGCTGACGGGCACCGCCCCCATCGCCCAAGCGAAGTCCCCTATAACCCTCCTATTCCATGATTTCTCTGCGACCAAAAACGAAACCTTATGCTGGCAGGTAGACATGAGCATTATACCGTCGACGAACTGGTTCGCGTGGTTGCCCACGAAGATTGCGGGACCGTCGATGGGGATGTTCTGGAGGCCGGTTGTTTCGATGGAGGAGAAGAAGATGGAGAGGATTGAGTGGAAGAAGACTGAAGTTGGGGTTGTGGTTAGAGGAGAGGGGCAGGGTTTGATTTGATATCGTACATTACTGTGTCACAGTACTGTGTCTCAAGGGGTTCTCAAGGGGTGCTGCTCACTCACCCTTGACGCCAAAGTACAACATCTCCCTGAATTCACTAACGAAGAGATACCCCAACAGGGCTAATATAATCGTGACTAGGTGAAAAGGCGTCACACCTATGAGAGGAGTAAAGACGTGGAGGAACAACTTCATGGGATTTATAGAATCAAGGAGAAGGAAAAGAGAGACTATTAGGACGCATAGTTGGGTCTTTGTGCCTGCAGCATCATCATCATAGCATCATCATCATATCATAGTGTGAGCCACAGTGGAGACGTAAGATTAGAGAACGACAATAACGACAATAACGACAATAACGACAACAACGACAACAACGACAACGACGACGACAACAACAACAACAACAACAACAACCGACTAAAGGCCCTTATAAAGGCCCTTATAAGGACCCCTTCTTGCGCAAAAGTGGATCTAGCTATGCAAAGCATCTCCAAATGCTCATAACCCGTCACCAAATCTTTACAAATATAAAAACTTACCGTCAAGCTCGGACATCAACCGGTTGTACGCCATATTAAATAAGCTAAAGTTCACGTAATGAGCCAAGAAAGTCCCAGCAAAATGAAGGGCTCACTTTCCCAGAATTAAAGATTAAAAACCCTAACCCGATGAAACGGGCTCTCAAGCGCGCCCAGAGCGCAGGCGGAGCCGACTCCTCATCGCCTCCCCCCTCAGTTGCTGCCAGTAGCCCGCCTCCAAGCAATGCAGCAAAACGAGCGAAGACGGAGGGTGACGAAAAAGGCGGTAAGTTAACTGGAGAGGGGGGCCTCGAACGCGCGATACGAACGGCCGTGATGACGCCGTGACGACTCTATAATGTTCACGGCGTCAATTTTATTATTTAAGAGCATTTCCGTTGAGCGGATTGCGTTCAAATTTGAAACACGTTCGTGCCTACACACCCCTTCAGGGCAAAAAGGATAGAGTAACGCCCACTACACCCGCTAACCCAGTAAGCTCTTCACAAATCCTCCTCGAACCCTCAGTTGAGCCGGACGGCTACTTCCTGAAGTTCCAAAACACCGCCTTGCTCACTGAATTGTCCTCCCTGAAGCGCAACCTCTCCGAATCTGAATCCAAGAACGCCAGCCTCTCCCTTAATCTCGACTCGTACAAATCGTCGTTCACAACCGTCCGCAGTAAATGGTACGACTTAGAATCAACGCTGAAGAAAACTCTCAGCGATAGCTCGGATGTAATTGAGAAATATTACCCCTCCGGTGCCGACAGCGTTTGGTCCAAGATGGCGCCTCCCAGTGACGACGGCTCGGACGTGAAATACTTCAACGAAAGGGTGACGTCGGTCCACGACGGCCTGGTGTCGCTTATAAAGAAAATAGGCGGCGAGGCTGAGAGTAAGCAGCCGGCAGCAGCGGGAACGAACGATAATGAGAACGCAAATAACCTCGTCAAGTGCAGGGAAACTTTGGAAGGGGTGCAGAAGGAGGCGGAAGATCTGAAGAAGCAGCTGGAGGAGAAGGTGGCAGAGAATAGGAGGGCGAATAGGATGCTGGATAAGATCAAGGGAGGGATGGAGGGGATGGGGTGGTTGAATGTCAAGGATGTCCTCACGCAAGTTGGCGTCGGCGACTCCGACACTTCTTCCGCCCCGCCCCAGACCACCTCCGCCCAACACAACTCCAACGGCGGCGGCCAGGCCGCCGCGGCCTCCACCGACCCTTCCTCCGCCCCCGCCCAACAAAGCCAGGACCCCGCCCTCTCAGCCGTCATCTCCGACCACCGCTCTCAGAAGATCGAAGAGCTCGAACAGCAGAACATCACCCTCCAACAACAGATCAACGAAATGTCTAGCTCCCTGAGCGTAGGCCCCAACCAACCACCCCCCGACCACGCCATAAAATCCTCCCCCCTGTTCGCCAAGGAGAGCAGCAGACTGCAGGAGGCCACCGGCAGGCTCAAGGTAATTTCCAACGACTGCGAGATCTTGAAGAAGAAGGTGTCGTCCCTGCAGGGCCTCCTGAACGCTTCCAACAAGTCCCTCGCGGCCCTGACGAAGTCGGAGAATGAGAAGTGGGGGGGGATGCTGCAGAAGAAGGAGGAGGAGAAGGTCGCGGTGGAGGGGGAGGTGGTCAAGCTGAGGCATAAATTGAGCCAGGCGATGGAAGGGGCTCGGCAGAAGGAAGGGTATAAAGCGAGCCTGGCCGACCAGAAGGCGTTGGCCGAAAGCCTCCAGACTCAACTCACGAAGCTGAAGGAAGAGGCTAAATCCAGCAAGGAGAAAGAGCGCTCCGACTCCATCACGTCAGCCATCGACCCCAGCAACCTCCCCCCCGCCGCAGAACTCCACGCCGAAAACAGCAAACTGAAGAATCAGCTCAAGAAGGAAAAGACGGCGTCGTCGTCCTTCATAAACGAGATCGAATCCCTAGAGACCGAGCGGGACCTCCTCATCAAGACCAAGGACCGACTCACGAACCAGGTCATGCAGAAGGAGGAGATCAGCAATAAGACCATGCAGGAGGTGATGAAGCTCCGGGAGCTGGGGAGGGTGAAGGGAAGGGAGCTGGACGGCATGAAGGCCATGGTCGACTCGGCCGAGAAGGTCGCTTCTAACGCAAAAATCGTCGAACAGACCATCGAGAAGCTTAAGGAAGAGCTGGTCAGCAAGGACGCGGCGATCCAAGAGGCGGAAAAGCGCCTCGGAGACGAAATCCGCGCCATGAAGCTCGCCAAGGTCAAGATCGACGGCGAGCTGACGGAGCTCAAGAGCTCCAACACGACCCACGACGTCGGCGCCCAGGAGATGAAGAAGCGCAACGAGGACCTCCTCCTCCAAATCGCCGTCCTGCGTACCGAGAAGAACAAGCTTGAGGAGGAGCTCGCCGCCAGCGCCCACCTCGCCAGCAAGGCCGAGGAGAAGGCCCTCGCCGTCGGAGTCGGCGGCGGCACTTCCGCCCAGAAAATCCACATCCAGAATTTACGCTCCAAGGTCTACTGCCACGTGTGCAACTCCCGAGAGAAGAACACAATCCTCACTAGGTGCAACCACTTATTCTGCGATGTATGCATCCAGCACCGCTTAGAAAACAGGATGAGAAAGTGCCCAGCATGCAGCAAACCTTTTGACAAAAAGGACGTAGAAACTGTTTACCTGACTGGATAAAGGACGAAGGAGGAGGGAATTACAAGGAGGATGAGGAAGGGGGGTTTGTTTGGCGGACACGCGGGAAGGAATTTTCACATTGCGATGCTATGAAAGGAATCGATTATTTTTTCGGAATGATTACACAACAAACAACGAAAAAAGAGCCGTGGTTTGTTCTTTTTTTTACTTTCAAAAAGTTTATGTTTACCCTGCCAAACCCCCAAAACGTCCCGCGCCGAAAGCACAATATTTTACGACCTCATATTGAGTTCATTGTCGTGCAATTTATCCATGATCTTTTCCATATCCTCATTACCCTCCGACGTGCTATTCATCCTCATATCCATACTAATAAGCTTCTCGTTCCTCTCCATAGTAGCGGCGAGAACCGACATGTCAGCGTCCGAAAGCATGTTCGAAGAAAGGTCGAGTATGGCGAGTGACGAGTCCTGCTCCCGAAGAACGACGGAGAGGGCAGACGTCGCCTCGGAGCCGAGGCTGTTCCCGGAGACGTTGAGGCGGGTGACGGACTGGTTGTCCCGGAGGCCCTCGAGGAGCATGCGGCCGCCTTCGTCGGTGAGGCGGTTGAGGCGCATGTTGAGGTCGGAGAGGGAGTCGTTGGAGCGGAGGGCCCTGCCGAGGTACCTGCCCCCCTCGGCGTGGATCTGGTTGTCCGCGACGTTGAGGGAGGTGAGGACGGACTTGGTGCCCAGGAGCTTTGCGAGGAGGCGAACGCCGTGGTTTGTTATTTTGTTGTGGGATACATCGAGGTGGGTTATCGTGGAGGATTTGTACAGGCCTGTCATTAGCATGCGCAGAAGGTCGTCGTCCATGAGGTTGCCGCTCAGGACAACGCTGGTGAGGTTCTCGCTGTCCTTGACGCTCTTAGCGAGGCAGGAGGCGTCGGAGATCTTCATGCCAAAGAGGCGACGGTCAAAGTCCATGCCGATTTTGTTTATGTTGTATTGAAGGTCGATTTTGGTGAGGTTGGGGAGGGAACTGGTGAGGCGGTCGAGGTCTACGTGCCCCGGCATTTGCCGGAACCTCAGGCAAAATATGTAGTCCTGGAATTTTTCAATCTCCTCCACGAGGACGTCGATGTCGTCTCCATCCTTGAACTGCGAGCGAGCGGAGCGAGCCGAGGAGTAAAGCGACGAGTTAGAATAATGTAGCGGTGCATAAGTTCTGGAAACGGACGTCGATATCGAGTCGAGGAGCGAAGCGACAATTGCACCTTCTCAGCTCGTCGCACGTTCTCACCTCCTCCAACCGCTTCTGAAGGTGGTGTTCAAAAAAGAGCTGCTTCCAAGTCAGGCCTGCGAACGAGGAGCGCATAGCGAAGCGACGAGTTAGTACAGCATTCGATACATTCTGTTTCGCCTGGAGCAAGCTAGTAGCTAGCTGTGGGGAAGGAGTTGCAGACAGAAAGACAACGCGTGCTCCACGGAGGTCATCCCAGCTCCTCACCATGCTCGATAATCTGGCACTCTGAGGGGGACAGCGACTGGAGACATGCGCGCTTCCAGTAGGATTCGTCATGGACGTACACCGCAGCCTTCTTGGGGTCCAAATCAATGGGAAGCCTGCTCGTAATCTCTCTCACGTTGGTGGCAGGGATCCCCTCGTGGCTCGGATTCTTGTCGAAGTTCTCCACGATGACCTTGATGCATTTCAGGCTCAGTCTCTCTCGAGCCGCTGCGCACGATCGTGGGGGATGGGGGGGGGCGGCGAGTTAGTTATTTTTTGTACCAAGGTCGATGCGTCTAGACTGGACCTCCTCCTACTTGGGTAAGGAGCGTTCCACAGCGCAGCAACTTACCATTTTCCTCGTTGTCCTTGGCGAGAAGGGTCTCCTGCTTCTCCTTAAATTTGCGGGGCTTGAAGCGTTTCACTTGGTCAGTTAGGGAAGGCTCTGTGGTCGTGGAGCCAACGGAGAAGGTAGGGGCAGGGCCAGAGGAAGGGGATGAAGTGGGAGGCATGATTTGCGTCGTGCTGGAGGCGGGAAAATTGGGGGCCTTAGAAGGTCGTGGGGGGCAGGGGGGGAGTTGAGTTGGTGGCAAACGCGAGCCGAATGAAGCTCAGGGGACTAGGGGAGCGGAGTAGGAGGAGGAGTTGGGTTTAGGGTTTTGGGAAATTGTGTATGTTAGACGAAGTTTTGGGTTATGGTGTGCGCAAGAGGGGTTAGTGGTTAGGAAAGGGGCGGTATTCCGAACGATGGATGCGTGCCTTACGTTTAATGAATTTTTGAGCCTCAAACCGTTTTGCTCTGCTTTTGGGGCAACAGCCTTGCTGAGAAAACAAGTAACTCGAAGAGCTTGGTGTGGAATTGAAACCCCCGCGATAGGCAGGGGTATAAGTGCCCTTCTACCCTGCTCAGTAATTCCATTAATTAAGAGTGTTTTACAGTTTATTTGTCCTCCGCGGGGAAACGATTTGGATTCTCTACATGTCGGGCTTCAGCAAGGGCGCAGAAGCCCCTGCCGCACGCGCACACACACAAACACAGAGCGCATTCGATCTATCCGAGCTTTGTTGTCCTTTGACCAAAAAGGTGATGGTCGATCCGGTGATTTTGAAGGACGACGGCGTCACCTATGAGAGAGAGGCGATTGAGGAGTGGATTTCTGGCGGAGGAAACAATAAGCTGACTCCTTCTGGGTCGAGATTGACAACCGGGAAGCTGATTGTGAACGTGTCGATGTTGGACGCGATCGAAGCGTCGGGGCTGGAGGCGAGGGGGGGGGGGGGCGGTGGATCAAACTTGGTCGTGCCACTGTGTGCATTCAGTGATATGAAGGACGCCGCCAAGCGCAAGAATTCCGCCGAGATAGATAAAGAGATAAGCAAGGCGAAGGGGCGGGGGTCGGGGGGGCCGAGGGAGATTAAGGGCATAAGTAAAAATGCTTTCAAAAACTTGACGGAGGGACTGCAAGTTCAAAATCACCACAACAATTCTCAGATCGAAGTCGAGCATTTGTCGAGGGAAATTAGCGATACTATTATTGAGGGGGACGGGGACCAAAGGGTCATGAAGGAGCTGAGCAAATCCGGAAGGCACGTCCACACCACGTGGTTGAACCACAGCCTCGCATGCTGCATGGTAGGAGGAGCGAACAGTAAGTCGGGTAGTAGTTTGAGTGTCCAAGGCCTGTTTAACGGCTTTGAGATAATGTCGGAGACACCCCTGATGGACACTGGGGCAAGAGCTCCGTCGAAGATACTGACGATGGCATCGGCAGCGGACTTTCCCGATTATTTAGTGACAGCCGGCCAAGAGAAGGCGATAAGGGTGTGGAGGTGGATCGAGAGCGAGGAAGAGGAGGATGACACTATCAGGAGTGGGGTTGGAGTTGGGGGGGTGGGGGGTAGGGCTGGGGTTGAAGATAGCCCGCCAAAGAAGTCAAGATCGAAGAGCTTCTTTGGTAATTTATTCGACAGGAAACCAAAAGGTTCAGGTTCAATAGCAGCCAAGACAGAGGTCTTAACAGCGACGACGACAAATAACCCAAGTGACCTAGGGAGATGGGTAGAATCTGCGTTCATTGACGTGGCGAGCACTAACGACTGGATCAACTGTGTCAAGATGAACTCATCAGGCTCAACGATATTCGCCGCCGGACGCAAGGGCGAAATGTCAATCTTCAGAAACGGGGCCGGCGACTCCCCCATCGGCAACAACTGGTCGAACAAAGCCACGGTAATGACGAACAGCAAACGCAACAAAGTCTCATGCCTGGAGATCGACTCGGCTCACTGCGCCTGGGCTGCGACGAGCGACTCCACCGTCATAAAAATCTTCGACGTCGAGAGGACCGGCCACGTCAATAAACCCGTCACCATCCTCGGCAACGAGTTCGACGACGCCCAGCACAAACGCAACATCACGGCCATAGGAGTCGACGGGGACGGGGTTTTCGGCCCGTCCGGCTTAATGGCTTCGGGAGACGCCAAGGGCGCAATATTAGGCTGGGACGCTCGCTCCAGAAACACCGCCCCCGTCCGCACATTCTCTGCCCCCCCTTCCGACGCCGCCGTCATAGGCCTTTCCTTGTCCGGCAATAAAATATTCGCCGCCTCGTCCAACGGTTCCGTGATAGTTATCGACCTACGCACATTTGAAACCCTGGAGACTTTAAGCAGCGAAGATTCTTCCTCGTCTAAATACGTAGGAGTCTGCACGACATTCCACGAGACTGGCGTCTCGAGAACCGTGTGCTCTACGGACGGAATCCTTAAAACTTGGACTGAAGAAGAAGAAGAAGAAGATGAAGAAGGTTGGATGTACAACGAGATAAAGTTGGAAGGGATAAAGGTTAGTTGTTGTGTAGATGTGAGTATATCGGCGAGTAGGAAGAAGAGCAAAAGCACGGGGGAGGAGTTTGGGGGGGTGGTGAAGGACGGATGAAGGTAACGTAAAACGAACAAAAGTGTGTAAGAATTCTTTATAAAAATATGTTTTGTTTTACTTTAAGATATGTCCCCTATTCCACCTTCTGCTAGGAAATCGAATAGCTGATCTTCGTCCGCTCCAGCCATATCCCAAGCGTTCGACGATCCGAAGAAAACATCGTCTACGCTTGACTTTCTCTTCTTAGACGGGGAGTGGGGGGGGGAGAGGGGGAGGGAGCGGGGGGAGGGGGGGGGGCGGGCGGAGAATTTACGGATCTCGGACGATTTGAAGTTGCGCATTTGGTTCTGGATCTCGAGGTGGGCGGACATGTCTTGGTGGATTGTTTTGGCGGCGGCGGGGGTGGGGAAGGGGGGGACGATGGGTTGGGGGGGTGGGTGGAATTGGGGTTGAGGCTGTTGAGGATGTTGAGGATGTTGGTGTTGTTGGTGTTGTTGGTGT
Source organism: Triparma strigata (assembly GCA_030267945.1). Classification (NCBI taxonomy): domain Eukaryota; class Bolidophyceae; order Parmales; family Triparmaceae; genus Triparma; species Triparma strigata. Next base: position 5,186 of record BRXY01000490.1, on the reverse strand, counting down.
TGTTGGTATTGTTGTTGGTAGGTGGGGTGGGGATGAGGGTTCGCGTAGGAGCTGGCGGTGTTGCGGCTCTGACGGTTCGGCCTGGCAGGCGGGACGATCGGTTGGGGCTGGTTGGGTTTGGTCAGACGCTGGGACTGGACGACGCCGTGGAGGCTGCTCAGCACGGCGCTCAGCTGCACGATGGAACGCCCTATCTCCGAGTTCTTCTCCGCCTCGGTCAAGTCATTCAAGATGGGGGTGGCGGAGAAGAGGTTGGAAGGCGCATCGTCCTTGAAGTTCTTCACCCCGAAGCACGCCCTAGCGGCTATGTATTATTATTATTGTATTTTGATTATGATTGTGTGCGTTGTGGTGAGTTAGCTTTAGCGTTAGTGTTAATGAGTATCGGTAAGATCGCTCTCCTCTCACCATTCTCCCCACTACTATCCATACTACTATCCAACTTCCCCTCCTCCCCCCCCTCCCCCCCCTCCTCCAACCTCCTCCTCCAATACCCGTAGCTCTCCAAGAACTCCTTCTCACTCTTCTGCCTATGAAGCCTGAACTTCTGCAAATGGCTCTTAATCCTCTCCGTAGTGACCTGCCCGTTATAGTCATTCGCCTCCCCCATAACCTGAAGGATAGCGCTCGGGGTCGAGCTCTTCAACCCCACGTCGAAGACGGAGGATACGAAGAGCCGGTGGAGGGAGTCGGGCCAGACGAATCGCTTCTGCCAGCGGGAGTCGGAGGAGTCCTTCTTGTGGCGTTTGGGCTTGGGAGGGGGAGGGTGGGGGGAGGGGGATTGGGGGGGGTAGGAGGAGGAGGAGGAGGAGGAGGGAGGGCAAGAGTGAGGGTCCCAGTTTGAGGAGGAACTAGGAGGATAATATTGGTGTGACTGAGAGGTACCGTAGTGTGTTGCAGAAACTGGAGCAGAAACTGGAGCAGAAACTGGTGCTGGATTTACTTCATGACTTATTCCCGGATTTATGCCTATACTAGGACCTCCTGAGGTATAAGTGCTGTGCTGGCTGTTGCCGTTGCTGTTGCTATTGCCGTTGCTATTACTATTGTTCTGCGGCAGGTTCTGCGGCAGAGAGAGAAAGTGATGTTTAGAAGGAGTGAGGGTCAGTACAATGGTAGGGTTGTCTGTCCGTCGCTTGGCGGTGTCGGGATGCTGCAGATGGTGACGACGACGATGCCACTGATGCCACCGATTGCCGCCGTCCCATGACGAATCCTGTCTCAAACCTGGTACTGCTACGTCGCACAGCCTACCAGCAGCTGTGAAAAAAGCGTCGGAACAAACGTCGCACACCGGACCGGAAACCAACAGCGAATACGAAACCACTCCGAGCAAACGCTTCATTGCAATGAGGCGGCAACGAGGCGCGTCTTAAGCAGATAATAATGCAGCAAAGTATGAGCAGTCTTCCCGAATCTCACAAAATTGTCCATTAACTCACATTTATATCGTCTAACGATGGATTCAAGGAGACGTATACGTCGCTGACGCCTATGAGAGGCCGGGAGTCCATAATTAATTTATGTAAACCTCTACAAGTAAAGATTTGATGGCCTCTAGCCCAGAGATTCTTCAGGTATTTTCCCAGGGAAATTAGGACTTCTAAATCTGCAAGTCCAAATTGAAAAGATATTGTTCTTTTTGCTTGGAAAAACCCTTAAAACTCTAGATTTTCCTCTCCCCTCCCCCTCACAACCTCGTGTCCTCCTCCGCGTCGATATCCTCCGCCTTGACGATATCAAGCGATCTCATATCCAGCCCCCCTGTCCCTCCTCCAAAGTCCTTATTCTCCTTGAACGTCATTCCCGTAACTCCGAAATCATCTAAATTAGGCAGCTTAACATGACTAGCCCTCGACCTCCCCCTCCCCACCATGAAAGCTCCAAAAGCCGCAATCAAAGACACGAAAAATACCAGAGCGAAAACGCTCCCGCCCCCCATCCCACCGCTCCCCCCTTCGCCGTTGCATTTCCCCTCCTCTCCCCCTCCCCCCCCCTTCCCCTCCCCTTCCTCCTCCCTTTTAAGCTTGTAAAGCACTTCATTAAAAACGCTAACGACCTTCATCTCCCCTTCCCTGTCCACCGCCACGACACCTACGCTTATATATTCCTGCTCGCTCCCGCATTTTTTACACTTGGTTAAAAAGATAACGTCGACGAGCCGGACCGTCACGTCAGGGAGACGGGTTAGGTTCATGGCGTAGTTTTCTATTGAGAGGGATTGGACGTCGGCGCGGAGGTATTCTACTAGTTCTTGCTCGTAGGAGGAGAAGGTGGTGGGGAGGAGGGGGAGGAGGAGATGAGAGTTTAAGTGGCTGACGCAGCTGAGAAAAAAAATGGGTGAGAGAGAGAGAGAGCAAAGCCAGAAGAACGTTTTGTGAGCGCTGAATGGACAAAGTATATCGTCCAGTAAAGAGCCAACCCAAACCCTCCTCCGCGTTCATCCCTCTACTCCTTCGACGGTCGTGCTGTCGAAACCTCTCACCTTTCGGCGTGGGAGTGGAGCCAGGTGTGTTCTGATTCAAGAGGGTCTATGTACATCTGCTTCGGAACGATCTCGTTCGACTGGACGGTGTAGAGTGAAGGCGTGTGCCCGATCCAGTCCTCGTAGACGCGGAAGAACTGGAGCTGGTGGGAGGGCCAGCCGTGGCGCTTGCGCTCTGTGTCGAAGATCATGTCGTCGCGGACGCAGGCTGCGAAGATGTAATTCGTTCCGGAGACTTGCTGTTTATACCATAGAAAAGAAGGCGCGCGTGAAGGGTCAAAAGAACGAAATAGTTACTGCAGCATACCGCCGCCTTCTCATCTTCTCATCTTCTCATCTTCTTCGTCTTTCGTCTTTCGCTCACCTGCCTCTGCGCGCTCAGAACCATCTCAACCTCGATGCTCTGAAAGGGGGACAGGTGCCCCGAGATGATCTCAGTGTAGTTGCCGATGGCGGCAGCGACTTTCGGGTCGGACATGGGAAGGTCCACGAAAGCTGGGGGATGGGCACTTGCGGGGAGGAGGAGGAGGGGGAGCAGGAAGAGGGTGACCATGACCCTGACCATGTAGCAACGCTGACTCTAATCTACCTGGGCTAGGGAAGGAAGGAAGTTGCGGGGAAGGGGCGGCGTTTTCGAAGTACAAAACACTCAATCTTCTTTTGGCGAAAAACTACAGTTTCATTCATTTCAGACTGCTGCCTGAAGCAGCGGAGCTTCTAAAAAAGGTTTCCGCCAAACAACAGCCTTTATGGCGACAGAGACGCCCCCCGAAGATGAGAGGAAAAATGTACCCACTCGTGAATTACGGGGTAGCGTCATCATGACCGACATGGCGCCCGTAGACTGGTAAGTTCATGAATTGTCTGCCCTGATCAGATCCTTGCTGCCTTCTGCCCTTGGCTTTGCCCTGGGGTCACGCGGGGATGGTGACAAAAAAAGGAAACGCAAGCACGAGTAATCTTGATGTACTCGCGCACAAGAATATCTCCCATAAAGCCACGGACAGCTATACAGGGTGCTTGACACTACTACCGCACGGTGTCTGGAGCAAGCCTTCTCCCCCCCCCCCGCCTCCTCCTTCTACCCCCCCCTTCAGACGCAAAGTCACTAACAAGCATTTAATCCTTGAAACAGGTACAACGTGGCGGAGCAGAAGGAATTAACCATCAGCAAAATGGTGGACGAGATAGCTAGAATAACAGAGGAGGTGAGAAAGTATCTGCGGCTGTGCTAATGGGTTTCAGATTTCAATCTCACACCCCTACCGTCTTCGCTTTCTCTCCTCCAGTTGGAAGCGCTTAAAGCAGAGGAGAGTGGCGAGAGCGGGAGTGCCGAAAAGGTGAGATATTCAAAACGCTTTTAATTTTTCATGCTCCGCTACCTACCTTTGCTCACGCTGCTCCCTTTGCTCGCTTGCGCAGGACGAGACAGAGACAATGACACTGAAGAGAGAGAACGAGGAGTTGAAAGCCGAAAACGAGGCTCTCAAGGATAGAGTGGAGGTTTTGGAATGCCACATAGCCGGGAGCCAAGTGCCGAAGGGACGCAGAGCCAGTAGGTGAGAGAGGACGTACAATCCTCGCGGAATGCCACAATTTTTTCCCTTTGATCGCTACCCAATTACAATTATTTAACGCTAATCTTCATGTGACTCGCTACGCTCATCGTAGACCGAAGAAAGCGGAAAAGGTTGAGGGCGAAAAGCCCACGCCTCCCGCTTCTGAGCCACCTTCCAACGCAAACTCTTCGCCCCGCCACAACAAAATCGACGAAATTTCCAAGGCCGAGGTTCCCGTTAACCAGCCTCCCATCTCCAAGCGAGGTAAGCATAAGTAGATAAGTTGTACGAGGACTAGAAGACACATGAACCCGAAAATTCACACCAACCACAACTTGCAAATCCTCGCTTTCATGCTATGATTCACAGAGACCCACCTCGGCCAAAAGCTGCCAGACAAAGCAGTGAACTTGACTGGGGATTTAAAGCTAGAAAAAATGAACCTAGAACACATCAACGAAAGCGACAAGGAGAAGTTGAGTACGAAGGCTGCTGCCTTGACTGGAAGCGGCACCGTGCTGAAGAAGAAGCTTAGGTAAGGAATCGAGAGAACCAGGACCGGACCGGGGTGGTGACCGAGCATGTTCCATCATTGCCGCCACTTACTTTTCCCCTCACGATAATTTTAATTCTCTTGCAGGGATAGATTCGGATCTGAAATCCACAAGGAAAACAAAGACATGCAAAAAGCAGTGGAAAAATATGAACGTCTAAAGAAGGAGTCGATGATAGGTTACCTGAAGGGAACGGCTGGTGAGATGAAGATCGCTATGTCGCAGAAGGTGGCCGATGCGAATAAGAAGAAGCAAGAGAAGAGGCCAACGGTAATTTGAGAGCAGAAACGGCATGCGTGAGGATGAAAGATGGGAGAATGAACCACACACAAACAAAAGAAGAGCATTTTTTTAATAGAAATACATCAGTCTATCTTACGCCCGCCCCCCCGTTCAAGACCAACTCTCTCAAAGCCTCCAATTCTTCCCGAATTAATATATTATCCTCCATCAAATCCCTCACCAACACCTTCAACTCTTCAATCTCCGCCTGCTGCTCCTTCACCGCTTCTAATATTACAGGGGTGAAGCCGAGGTAGCGGATCGACTTCATTCCCAATTCATCTGTTCCGACGAGCTCCGGAACGA
>BRXY01000488.1:0-13316 GCA_030267945.1 Triparma strigata | reverse complement strand
AGTGGAACGGAAAAGAGGGTTGACGTTCCCTTCAGCACGCATGTCTTGACCGGATTTCGAGGCGATTAGATGGAGCAAGGACAGCTTTCGCTTCATAGTCGCCGTGGCGCTCGTGTCGGTCTACTTTTCTGTTGTAAACTACTATACTAAGATAGTGGTTCACAACATTTCCAACGAATTCGTGTCAAATGCTTGCAAAACTAAATAAAATAAAAAACCAAACCTCCCTTTGAACCAAAACCAAACCTCCCTTTGAAGACCAAAATCCGTTCGCATTCGTTCGCCTGAAAAGGTTCTAAAACCCAAGCCCTCCAAAAAGGCTCCTCTTCCTGCTCCCGTAATACGCTTCGACTGCCTCTTTAAAGTCCTCCTCCCCTACGACCCTCCCCCCCCTCCTTACCCTCCTCACAGCCGCCTCATTGACGACCCCTTCGATTTCCGCCCCGCTCGCCCCTTCCATCCTCTTCGCTATTTTTCCCAAGTCAACCTTAATCTCTTCAAACCTGACGTGCACGTGTTAAAAACGATTAAAAAAGGTCGTGTTTCCTCCTGCGCCCTTTTTTTTGTTCTTTTCTCACCTCTCGCACTTCTTAACGAGAAGTTCCCTCCTCCCTAACTCATCCGGAAGTTCAACCCTAACAATCCTATCAAACCTCCCCGGCCTAACAAGCGCCTCATCCAAAACTTCATACCTATTAGTAGCCGCAACAACCAAAACATTCCTACTCCCCATCCCATCCAAACACGTCAACAATTGATTCAAAGTCTGTTCCTGTTCATCTCTCCCCCCCAACCCTCTCCTCCTACCTACAGCATCAAGCTCATCAATAAAAACGATTCCACCTGTTTTATCAGCTTCAGCGAACAACTTTCTAACCCTCTGTGCGCCTCTTCCTACGTAAACTTCTATAAACTCGGAACCTGAAACACCGTAGAAAGGGATACGAGCTTCGCCTGCTATAGCTTTAGCTAGTAATGTCTTACCTGTCCCTGGCGGTCCGACTAAAAGCGCGCCTTTTATAGGGTTTACGCCGTTGTCACCGTAAGTCTTTGGATTTTGAAAGATCGATAAGACTTCTTTTATTTCCAACTTTGCGGTGTCTTGGCCGACTACGTCGGAGAAGGTTACGCCGGTTGATTTTATGTAGGAGGAGGGGGGGGAGGAGGAGGTGGGGGACATTTTTTTAAACATTTGGTAGACTACGAGGCAGTAGGCTATGGGGATTAAGGTTAGGAGGGATTTAGACAGCTAAGGGGAGCGAGGGGATTTTGGGGGGTTTGGGGATTTAGATTGAGCGTTAAGACGTCGGTGTTTATAGCGTTAGAAAAATTGTGGTGAAGGGTTTTATTGTGCGGAGCGTATCGGGGATGAGAGCCTTCGATACCGTAGATACGCCTTGGAAAACGACTCACCTTTTCGGCGGCGGTCGGACCGGGGGTGAAGAGTTTGATACTGGGGTGCTTTAGGACTTTGTCGTATAGGATTTGGCTGGTTGAAGGGGGGAGGATTGTCGAGATATACTTCTGGACTTTGTTGCCGTTGGTTTGCTGGGTCGTAATTTGGGCCATTATCTTCGTGCCGGAGCTGGGGACCAGCACCGAGCAGGTAGTTTTCCCCCCCGACAACTCGAGGCTGGGGGTGGGGTGGTGGGGTAGCTTAGAGTTAGTCAATCTGCTTTGATTGTTCGGTGCGTGCGGGCGTGAATGCTCGGTACTGAGGCTGTTCCTCACTCACCTCTTCAAAAACGTAGTAAAAGAGACCTGCACTGCCGTCTGAGGTGTCTGCGTCGGCGCGACTACCGGCAAAAACAGCATGTAGGGCCGTAAATTCCTGAACAGAATCAGCGAGAGGCTGGCCAGGATAGACAGCCGGACGGTGATGACGAAGATGTAAAGCTTTAAAGGGAGATTCTTGCGGCGGGGGAAGAAGTAGGCTTTGAAGAGTTTGAAGGCTTGAGCAAAGGCTTGGGGGACCTTGGACAGTTTTGTCAAGGCCGTTCTCAGCTTCAGTTTGAGCCTTAGCCAGTTGTTGTTGTTATTGTTGTTGTTGTTGTTGGGAGAATCGTCTTGAGACGACGGTGAGGGAGTCGAGTAGAGGGACGACGATGATGAAGGGAAGGAGTTTCTACTGTAAGGGCATTTAATAGAAGTACCTACTGTAGTAATACCTCTTCCTGGCGTAGTACTTACTGGTGCAGTAGTACCTCTTACTGGTGTAGTAGTACATAGTTTACGTGAATATTGATATGATGTTCCTAAATTATAAGGATTAATAAACGCATGAATGGTCGTACTGAAAAGTATACTGTACGTTATACATAGAATGAATAGGAAATATAGCTGGCTAATGAGCATCGCAGTCACTGCTGCAGAAATGTGGGAATTTACGTTAAATACGCGCCCGACACCACTAGCTGCAAATATAAAACTCGGCAGCAACACAAACAGTGTTGGAGTCTTTAGCTAATTAAGATAGTAAACGTCAAACTAGCGCTGGAAGGCGGTGTAGGCGGTGTGGCAGAGGCAGGTCAGATGACTGAAAAAGAGTCTTTTGTAATTCATAAAATAATACGTACTCAGTTCTTCAGTTGATACATCGATCGGATTCGTCCTTTTATCTGAATAGTCAGGATCGTTCGTTTGCGATGTCGTTGGAACGAAATAGGGGAAATAGGTGAGACTATGGAGCATAACCGTCCGCTTTTTTCTCCCTAGAATATTATGGACAATATATGGTAACCCTACGACAGACAATGGTACCCTAGCGGTGCATAGATTACTCTCACACCCTTCCCTCCCCTCCCTCCCTCAGGCTATGCGAGTACTTTGCTATCGTTAGCTGTCCATTAGCAACACCACCATCGCCAGATGAAAGGACTATTATCACATTGCAAGACGAAATCCACACTAGTCACAGTCAAGATACTAACGCCACTCTTGAAATGGTATCTGACATTTTTAAACCAAAAGTTACGGCAAGATACCCCCTGACGGACTATCCCGAAAATGCATTCTCCAAAGAGGGAGTGACAACCTTCTCTATGCCTCGCGGATCTGAGGTCAAGTCCCGCTACTCTCTGCCCAAGATCCACCACTTCGTCACCACCTCCGAGGCCGGCCTCAGGAATTACGGCACTGTCATGGTCGTCTTCGAGGAGACGTCCCTCCCCATCTCCTCCTACTTCACCTTCACCCCCACCCACCCCACTGACTCCTCCGTCGAGACGTCCTCCCACTCCCCTGACGACTCCCTCTCCGACTCCCCCATAACCGTCTTCGTCCCCAAGGCCCTCGTCCTCCTCTCCCTAACGCCCTTCCTCCCCACCTTCCGCTCCTACCTCTCCCAGCTCTACCGCCTCTCCACAACCCCCACCCCCCTCCCCCTAGAACGCTACATCCGCAACATAACCCTCGAAGTCCCCTCCCCCCCCATGGGTACCGTCGAAGTCCAACTGACGATCTTAGACTCCGTCCTTCGATTCTGGTCACCGCCGGCTAATCAACCTGTACCTTGGGTAGCATTACCATTTAAAACACTTTTCACCCTTCTACCAACACCTAAAATAATAACCCTATGGCACGCAATAGCTTTAGAACGTCAAATATGTTTAGTATCATCCCAAAAATCCCTCCTAACAATCGTTTCGGAGATCCTACTATCCCTGCTTTTCCCGCTTAATTGGACGCATTGTTATATCCCTTTGTTGCCTAAATTTTTATTCCCTGTTTTGTCTGCTCCTATGCCTTTCATCGTTGGGATTGAAAAGAGGGATATGGAGAGTGCGAGGGAGGAGATTAGCATGGAGTGTATTGTGGTTGATTTGGATGAGGGGACTGTGGAGTTTGGGGGGGGGACGCAGGGGCTGCCGGCTTTGCCGGCGAAGAGGAGGTGAGACGGGAGAGGATTTGGGGGAGGAATTGTTGTATTGAGGAGGATGAGAGGATGAAGGTTATGAGGATGATATCAAACCGCTGCTTTATTCTAACGACTCGCTACGCTCGCCGCTCGTCCGCTCACCACTCATCGCTACTCCCCCCTAGGGGGAAGTTGGAGAGGGAATTGGAGGCCAAGGCGGGGGAGATTTATGATGAAGGGTTGAGGAAGCAGGGGGGATGGGAAGAGGTTCTGGGGAGGTACGATGATGCTTTTAATTTGGCCGTCAAGCCGGAGGACGTCAAGGAGGAGGATGAGGAGGGAAACGAAGACAAGGAGCGCGGGGACTGGGACGCAGTGCAGGAGGCTTTCCTGAGGTTCTACGTCGCCATGCTCAAGGACTACCGGAACTTCATAATCTTCCCCAGCGAGGATAATCCGATGGGCGCGGGGTTCAAGGTGAAGAGCTTCATCAAGGCGCAGCCGAGGGACTTTCAGCCCTTCCTGAGTGAGCTCTGTGTCACTCAAATGTTCGACGCGTTCATCACCAAGAGGCTGTACTCCCCTGGCGAAGACGATGTTACTTTTTTCGATGAGAGCATCGACGCAAAGCTGAACCGGTACAAGCTGAAGCTGAAGAAGATCGAAACTCCGTTCCTTCAGTCAGCGAAAGTTCACCGAAAGCTCAAAACGGTGGTGTCCCCCGAGCCCTCCGGGAAGGACCTCCCAGAGGACGCAGGCGTCCTTGACAAAAAGACAAATGAGAGGATCTTCCACTACGACCAATTCCCTTCCACTCTCAACGAAGAACTCTTCGGCACGCCCGCACCCCTCCCCACCGTCATCGACGCCGAGAACAAGAAGAGGATATCCACGGCCAGGCTCAGGAACCACTCCTCGGCGGCAATGCCCCAAACGACTTCTCACTCCAGCTCCTTCTTTTCCGGGAGCAGCCTGAAGAAGGAGGAGTCGACGCCCTACGCGAGCGCCGAGAGCGCAACCTTCACGGTGTTCTTCATGGCCTACACCGCGGTCGTCGGGAAAGGCCTGAAAGACCTCGACGAGGGAATACTTCCCAAGGAGGACTCAACGCGTTTCAACCGCCTGAGCAGCGCAGAGGGTGAGGCCGAAGTCGAGAGCAACACCAGCTCTACCAGCTTCGCAAGCGCTCGGAGCACCCAGCAGGACGATGCTATAAACCTCGACTCCCTCAACGTCAGCGTCGCCTCGAGCACGGCGTCTAAGGGGCGCGTCGTCAGCAAAAAATCGGAGGTGTACGAGGAGGCGAAGGCCACCGCCAAGGCGCAGCTCGACCTGGCGTTCAAGGTCCTGGTCATGATGCGAGCTCGAGGCCTGCAGCCGGAATCCTACGCGTACCAGTGCCTCATCGACGCGTGCGGGAGGTGCGGGGACACAGAGAGGGTATGTGAGCTCTTGGGGCTGATGCATGACGACGGGGTCGTCGCTGACTCTGTAGTTTACAGCTGTTTGGTGAAGGCGTTCAGCGTGGACAGCTCGAGGGATGGGAAGAAGGCTGCGATGCTTCCGAAGTTCGCTAACGGATATGGCGGAGCTATCGACTGGAACAAGATGAGGAGCATGGGGGGCGGCTCGGAGAGGGGGGGATCGTCGACTGGACCGACGAGCCCGAACCGACGCGCCTCATCGACAGGCGCCAACGGAACCCCGAAGAGTTTCATGAAGAAGTTCTTCAACAGCAAGAGCAGCGGGACCGCCGAGGGCGAGGAGATCTTCCATGTCACCGAGAGCATTTCTAGGCAGAACGCTCTCGGGGAGAGCCTGCTGGAGCTGCTTTACAAGGACGTTGCCATCGACACGTCGATAGCCATGTGCAACGTTTGCGACAAGGCGCTGTCAGAGAAGGACGTCTCGGGAGGTTGGAACACGGGCGACGCTCACGACTACTGCGTCACCTGCAAATACTGCAAGGGCAAGGGCGTGACGAGGTTCAGCGTCTTCAGCACGAACGAGGGGTGGGAGGGGAGCGGGATGGAGGGAAAGCACAAAGGAAAGCTCTTCTGCGAGTTCTTGTCTCCGTGGGTTCTTAGAAAGGAGCTCATGAGTATTCTGGGCGACGGGGATGACGGTGGGATCGCGGTGTTGTTGGATCCGAACTTTCCGAACGTAAGCAAGCAGAAGGGGACCATCTTCTGGAATTTGCTTGTTAGCCTGAGACGTGAAAAGCTGCCCTTCACTTTCTTGTTCCAAGGCAGCTTCGGCAACTCACTTATTACGCCGACGCCTGACGACAATATGGACGAAGGTAGCAATTTCGGTCTATAATTTAAATAACATACCTTGATAAACATTTTATTAAAAATTCGAGGCAGCGTTTTATTTCCCTACCTCACCCTTATTTCCCTCACCCCCAAACCAAAAATATATATAAACCGTAAACAAACCATCTCTATACCGACTCTTCGGGTGACACCTGGGGCACTAAATTACGAAGGCCATCTTCAAAAGTTGGAGACCGCGGAGGAGTGTCCTTTCTTAAATGAATGTAAGGTCCGTCGAACCCACCCCCCCCAGGACCGCTTTTGCCCTTGTGAAGTGGCGAACCACTCGGGAGAGTGAAAGTGAGGTCAGCAGGTTCCTTAAAGTCAGCCGGCAGCTGGTCCTCGTTTATTTTGAAGGATTGGTTGCCCACTATCACTGCGTACTTGAGATTGTCCTCCTTGTCGGTCTGGAACACTAATCCGTAGCGGTGCTGCATCTCCTCGGCGGTGTCAGTGTCAGGCATCTTGAGCCTCATGAGCTCGTAGACGATTGGCACAACGTACAGCGACGTGAACACGTCCACAGTGTAGTGCTTCCTGCTGGCGAGCGTCAGCGGCACGAGCAGGGCCAGGGCCGCAGAGATCGCGGCCTTTGTGCCTTTGTAGGGGAAGTAGTCCCAAACGATCATGACGCATAAAACGGCGAAGATGGTGTGCGAACTGAACATGAGGTCTCCGCAGCCCGTGGCAGGGTCGATCCTGAATAAGATGTCGTAAAGGGTCTCTGGAGGGGCCCAGAGCTCGGAATTCCCCTCGCTTGGTGCTTGGCCCTGCAGAAGGTCGGAGGCCGGCCCCTGAAGTTGTTCTTCGGTAGGGGTGTAAAGGCATTGCACGGACGACCCCGGCAGCAGTGTGAAGATGAAACTGAATATTCTCAGCCACTGGAGAATAATTAGCGTCTTGAAGTAACGCTTAAGCACGAAGACTGCAATCACCGGTCTCTTCCTCTGGCTCCGGTACGCCATGAAGGTAGACAAGATAACTAAACTCCCCACCCCTAGGAGCATGAAGTAGATTAGGAAGTCGGTGAAGTGCCACCACACGCCTTGAATTGTGGGTAGAAAGTCGAAGGCGAGGTCATAGAGAGGCAATCGTTGAGCGGCAGTCATGTATTGATTTTCAAGGTAGTACACGACATTGGTGAAGCACGAGTGCACCACCTGCATGCAAACTCCCATTATGATCCACTGGAGGGAGGTGGGGGGGGTGGGGGGGTGGGGGGGCGAGGGGATTAGAGTTGGTACATCTATGACGAAATGAACGAAATTGATGCACATCATTTAAGTTTGACTTGGGCCACAAATTGAGGGGTGACTCCAAGGGAGGGGGTTGATGGGTAAGGGGGGGCGTAATGGCATCGTATGCGCTTCGTGGGGTATTATGATATAAAATTGGGCCTCCTTTATATTTGAGACGCCAACGCCCGCAACGCCCCTGGAGGGGAGGGGGACCAAAGAATTTTTTGCCCGCCTAATTCTTCCGAGCAAGAATTAGAACTCCGAAGGGGAGCCCATGTGCGGAGCTGTGGCCCTATTTGCTCTCAATAACGGTCTTTTGTTATAATTTCTTCCCAAAGGCAAGAGAAAATCAGTTTTTCGCCAACGGAAGTATGTCAATTATTAAGACCCCACACGGCGCCACCAGCTTGTGGGTCTGACTTACCAAATACTCCCTGCTCAGGACAGCCCCCTCGATCCGAAGCTGCGACATGCACTCGCTACTACTTCTCCATTTGCCCATTATTGTGGGCGTACGGTTGTCTGTAGATCCGTCCATCGTGGAATTCAAATGGAGTTCAAAATGATGACCTCCATCATCGATTCCAAAAAGAAGAAGAAGGAGAGAGTTCGCACAAGTCAAGGTCAAATTCAAAGAGACGTAGTTTCTCGTCAGGTTATTTTCCAATCCGTCGCAAAATCAACTCTTCTCCAGGAATAAAAAAGGTAAAAATCCCTAATGCACGCGGAAGAATGACCCCAGTTTGTCGTCCAGGTTTCGATCGGGCCGCACCTTAACTGTTTCTGACACCACACCCTAACCTCCCCCAATGCAGTATGTACGTTGTCGCCCCGCTTCTCCTCGCCCTTCTGGCGCTACTCTCCCCTTCCTCGACGTGTTCGACTCCGCTGGACGACTATGTTTGGAAGCAGGACGATCACTATTCATGGACAGATCTTAACTATCAAATCAATGGGACCTCTCCTAGTGGTGTGACCTGGACGGGGCACCTCTTGAACGTGACTTCCCAACAGTGGCTGACTCCGGAAGACGTCGATAGGAGTGTCTGGTGGCACTACCTCATGGTCATCATCCCTAGCAATGTGAACTGGCAACGCAACGCCTCCATGTATGTTACAGGTGGGGGCAACACGGACGGTTACCCCACGGCGGCTGACGAGGACATAAGGGTCGCAGCCGCCTTGAGCGTCGGCGCGGGGACTATCACGGGCGCCTTCTTTCAAGTGCCAAATGAGCACATCCTCTTCACCGAGGATCCCAAACAGCAGAGCAGGACTGAGGACGCCATCATCGCGTACACGTGGGACCACTTCCTCAACAAGCCCGATGAGCCGGAGTGGCTGGTCCGCCTGCCCATGGTCAAGAGTGTTCTGAGGGCGATGGACGCTTTGACTGAGTACGTGAGCACGGCTCACGCTGACCTTGGCTGCCAGCTCGACTACTATGTTGTTGCGGGGGCTAGCAAGAGGGGATGGACTACTTGGCTCATGGGAGCGGTTGACCCCGAAAGGGTGGTCGCGATCGCGCCGATCGTCCTCGACGCCGTGAACTTTGTTGAGTTCGCCCACCATCAGTTCAAGAGTTACAATGGCTGGTCCTTCGCCCTTCAGGATTACTACGACATGGATATTATGAGGCGGTTTGACGACCCCAACATGCTCGAGATGCAGAAGATTGAAGACCCTTACTTCTACTTTGACAGGCTCACCATGCCTAAGCTCATCTGCAACGCCGTGGGAGACGAGTTCCAGCAACCCGACGACACCCACTACTGGTGGGACGTCCTTCCGGAGCCCAAGCATTTCATGATGGTCCCCAACGCTGAGCACTCCATGGCGACAGGTATCCTCGAGGTGGTGCCCGGCATCGGATCCTGGATCAGCTACCTTTTGAACGAGAGGGAAGTCCCCGAGTTCAAGTGGACCATCGACGAGACGAACGGGGACATCACTGTGGATCTTGCCGACAGTATTGGGAGGGTGAAAGACGTAAAGAAGTTCTGGGCCACAACCTGCAACGGAGAGAGGAGGGATTTCAGGTTTGCCAACATTGACGACCCCTGCACATGTGGGATCTCTTACGAGGGTACCTGCGCGAACTTGAAGAGCTTCTGGACTTCCGAGGTGATGGAGCCGCAGGAAGAAGGAAGCAGCGTATTCGTTGCGCACCACGACGTCCCTGACGACGGAAAGTGGGCCGCGTTTATGATCCAGGTCACCTATGAAAAGCCCGAGGACTACGATGAGATGATGAAGGCCAGGCCGGGCTTCATCCCCATCTCCAAGCAGGGCGAGTTGGTATTCACAACTGAAGTTAGCATTGTCCCCGACGTCTTCCCCTACGATGACTGCTCTGGCGATTCTTGCGCCGGAACGCTTGTCTAGGTTTAGGGGGGAGAGGAGGAGGAGAGGAGTGGAGGGGTTTACTGGTACCTGCTGAGAATCATGAATCCAGAGAATGTTTATAAAAGCGTTTAAGGACAATCGTGTTTTTCGTTCAAACAAACCATTTCATTTTCTTCACGATTTCATGTATATTTTAGGACTCTTGGAGCCCAAGCCGGCAATTGACGTCGTGTAGGCTCCCATGCGATCAAAGACGAGCCAGTCGCCAGCGCAGAGTCGGGGCAAAAGAACATCTCGGCGCACAGCGTCGTTCACAGCCCCGCTTGGACCTCTGATAGTTACGCTCACGAGGTCGGAGGAATCGCTGAAGAAGGAGTCGGACCCGTTGCCCTCCTCCTCCACTCGGAGGGCCGCGGGCGTAAAAATCTCGTTGCACAGCTTCACGTCCTTGAAAACTCCATCCACGCCTTGGGAGATGTAGTAGATAGCCGTGGTTGGAGAATCCTTAGAGAACTCGACGCAGTAGACTCTGCAGCAAAGGGCGAAGGCGGCCTCGACGAAAAACCGCCCAGGCTCGGCAACTACGGTGAAGCCATCGTTTGACGCGATTGATTCGATTGCTGGATAGATTGCGTCGGCGATTTGTTTCGTAGTCAAGGTTGAGGGGGGGACGATTGGGGGGGACGAAGGCGCGGGGTTTGGGACAACGCTCATGTCAAACCTATCCTCGTCTGCACCTCCGCCGTCGAAACCAGGAAAACCGCCTCCAATATCCAGCAGCCAGAGTTTTTTATAGTTTGAGGAGCCATTTCTCATGCTGCATGGGGACGTGAAGATGTGAAGATTGGATTAGATTGTTCTGCTGCCACCCACGAATTCGACTTCGCACATTAGTATCTCACCTTGCATTGTCCCGGTCGACGGCGGCGTTCAACGAGAGCAGAACGTCCCTTGCAATGAAGATCGCGCTCTTGTAGGAAGAAGGATCGTGAGCGCCAGAACCCACATGGAATGATATTCCGATGAGCTCCAAGACGTCGTCGTAATCCTCCCTCATCTGATTGTAGAGCGCGAGGGCCTTCTCGGGCGGCGCACCGAACTTTTCGCCCAGTGGAACCTTACTGTCTCCGTCAGGCACCAACAGCCTCAAAATCATAAAGATCTTCTTTCGATCTTTTTGTTGCCGGGCAACCGTCGCAACTTTCAAGAGCTCATGCGAGCTGTGACGAGCGTAGGGAGTGAGGAGGGAGCAAAGCGGCGAGCGAAGCAGCGAGCGCGATGATTGGGTTAGGTACTGCAATCACCCAGGAACACTCGGAGTAGCGAGCCTCGTCGCTTCACATATTCCCAGCTTCTCACCTGTCGAAGGTCATGTTGTACACGTTGCAGGCCAGGGAATATTCAATCCCCTGCTTCGACTTCTGAGGGTTGGCGTATATTATCTTGAGAGAGGAATCAGGGTCCACCGCCCGGATCTCTTCCATTGAGGCGCAGTCGAAGCCGCACGGAATGGAGGTGGAAGACGTGAGCTCCCGGAGTACTTGATCGTCTGGATGGCACTTGACGGCAAAGAACGGCGTCACCCTGCCTCGGAAAGATTCGTTGAAAGAAGCAAGCTTTCTAGGAATAGTGGAAAGATCGCAGAGGGTAAAGCCATCGTCCACCATGTCTCGCAAAGTCTCGGGGGGCAAGTCGAGGAGCGCAACAGGGGCGGCGTCAGCAGAGTCAGCGGGAGAGGACGATACTTGCAGGGTTAAATGGAGGCCCTTTATTATCTTGAGGCTCGTGTGGAGGAGGGCGGGTGGGGTGGTCGAGGCGGTGGCGCTGGCCAGGGGACTTGATAGAAAGCCTGTCAGGGCAACCCAAGAGGAAGGGGAGAGGTGGGTAGAGAGGAAGTTTTGCAGGTGGAGAGGAAGGAGGGGAGCGGGGGTCGGAGATGGGGGGGGGGTGAGTAGGGAGGAAGAGGAGGAGGAGGTTTGGGAGTCGCGCTCGGGGGATTGGGAGAGGAATTCTTGGAGAGGGTTCATGGAGAGAGAAACGGAAAAGTGGTCGTGAGTAAAGGCGGTATAAATGAGGGTAAACGGCGAGTGTTGAATTATTGGGTTTCTCCGAGAGGAAAATTAGTAGAATTTTGGATTGGTGGTCGGTCGCTAGAGGTCACAAAATGCACGGTGATGACCGCAATAATCGTTTTCCAGGATATTCACTAAATAATTATTTAGTGCAGAAAAACTGTAGAACGCAAAAAATACATAGCGCCTACAAAAATTAATTGCGGTGCTACATGCCGTCTTCCTTTGAACTACTTCCTGATTTATGTGTTGAGCTTATCTGCTCGTTCATGAGTCCATCTGGCATTATAAAGATTTCCCAAGTATCGAGAATGACAAGGGACATTTCGCTCGGGTCCAACGTGCTTTGGACCCGGTGCTGCCGGGAACTGTTTAAATCTAAATACAATTGTCCCACTAGTAGAACTGAGCTGCCTCTCCATGCAAACACGCGATTGTCGGAGGAGCAGCTCAAGTTGTTGTCGGTGAAGCAGCTTCGGAGCTTCTTGCGAACTCTTGGCGTCGCACAAAACCAAATCAATCAATGCGTGGAGAAGGGCGAGATGAGGCGCCTTTGTAAAGGTAAGAGCACATCTTTATACCCTTCATGGCATATTTCATCTAACAGTAACTCGTAGACAAGAGGGCTCATATGGACTCCCAGCTTCGCACCAAGTCGAGCATTATTATTCCCCTGGTTCCGCATAGCTGTGCCGCTTACATGTCGTTTGTGTGTGCGAAGCTCGACTGGAAGCGAAACGAAATATTGAGGAGTGAACTCTGCGCCCACCCGTTCGGGATGTTTTTCAAGAACGTTCAGACCGAGCGCGGAGTTCAGATCGGGCGATATGATCAGTGCTACCACACCACCCACAAATTTCATGAGAACGGGAGCATGACATCGGAGGTGAACTTGGACAGCCAGGAGAGGACCTGGGATTTCAAACCTGTAGAAAATAATCCTCGGTCGAATAGACCGCCGGCGTTCAAGCACCCGGCTTCGCCATGGAAGACTTCTGAGTGGGGCATTGAGATACAACCGTTCCCAATTCTTAGGGTTTCTCGGAGTGTGGCTTGGGGGTGGGTTTTGGAGAACGAGCATGTGGTGATGTTTCAAGACGTATCTCACAGTTCAGGTGTTGACGAACATTTCGAAAAGGAGGGCTGGTCGAGGTTGTGGATAGACTACCGGTATGCGCAGCAGGAGTGGGTCAAAACAAGAAACGAATAAGATTGCGAAAAGTTTTGTTTTTTAAGGGCGCTTGGCTTGGTTGGATCTGTTTTGTGTATTTTCGCCACTTAAAGATGATGTCCATATAAAAAAGCGAAAGCCGCCCTGCTCCCTCTACGCCTCGAAAACCGTCAAGACATGCTTGCTGAAGAGAACGTCAACCCTCTTTGACGTTCCACCAAGAAGCGAAAGCCGTCCTTGCTCCATCTAATCGCCTCGAAATCCGGTCAAGACATGCGTGCTGAAGGGAACGTCAACCCTCTTTTCCGTTCCACT
>BRXY01000486.1:0-16971 GCA_030267945.1 Triparma strigata | reverse complement strand
GGGGGGACAATGAATATGAAAACGGCAAAGTCGCTCTTGATGAAATCGGCACGGACGGGTGACCTTGGAACGTTAAAGTTGCTGACCGAGAATGGGATCGACGTTGATGTGAAAGATTATGATCTCTGCTGCGGTGAGTAGAGTATGTTAAAAGCGAAGCAAGAAGCTGGATTGACCACAATTTCGCGTCGTCAGAGATTACGGTATTGCTGCTGGCCAATCCGCTATATAACCCTAACTCAAAGTAAACGCTGCCCGCTTCCCTCTTCGCAGCTCTCCACGTTGCTGCCATGGCCGACCAACCAGTGGCCGTTGACTTTCTCCTCTCTAACAAAGCCACGGTTAATCTGCTCTCGAGGTGGACGACGACCCCTTTAGACGAAGCAATCAAGTCTCAATCCGTGTTGAGTGCCAAGTTGCTCATGGCTTGCGGAGGGCAGACCTTCTGCGAACACACTAAGCAAAATCTTTCTCTCGTGCGAGATTCTGATCTGACCTTGTCGTCTCTGAGGAAGATGATTTCGGATGAGGTGAATCTGCAAAGTTTGAGGAGAAGGGAAATGCACAAACTCAAACAGATGCATATCAAACTTTTAGATGACGTCGAGGAGGGGAACAAAGTAATTGAACTTCAAGTGTCCAACCAAAACGCTATCATTTCCAAGTTGGCGAACTCTCGGCTGGCCATGGACTTTCCCGTCTTCAAGGAGAGCGACCTCGAATACGAGAACCTTTACATTGGGCTCCCGTCCTTTGAGGTCGACGACAAACACATTTTTCGCGTTATCGTCAGCGTAATGGACAGTACGGCCGATGACGACGACAGGCTAAACGCATCGGGCTCGGGGCATGATAAAACCGAAGAGGAAAAAGAAGAAATAAGGTCTCTGACAGCAACGGGGAACGGCTATTCTATGATGCGTTTCATGCAGGAGCGTCAGGATGAAATGAAGACCTTCCCAAAGCAAGTCGGAAATGCCAATAAGTTCAACACTTTCAACCAGGTAATGCTCTCACTGCCTAAGGTCGAAGAGGGATTCTTACACTTTCTCAAGTGCTTCGAGAAAAAGAGCAGTAGTTTCCGGTCGTGTGGTGTCCTCACGCTACTTGGCGAAGAACTCGTCGACTGCTTCAAGCTTTGCGGAGTCCCTCATGTGGACGAAGCTCGAGTCTTTGCCTTAGTCAGAGAAGTTCACGAGTACACCCCTCCTGACAACGCTGGAGCCGATATCGACAGGACCGGTGAGCTTGACGTGACCTTCACCCAGGTAATTGGAAGCTCGCTTGCAGTCGACCTTTTCGCACCAGAGGATGACTTCTCTGAGACTTGCTCCAAGGTGTGTGGTGCGTTTGGAATCGTCAGGTCCGCCTTTAACCTTCTCGATACTGATGGAGACGGTGAGATTTCACCTGAGGAGCTACAGTCCTCGGGATTGATCATGGGTGACCTCAGTTTTGGCAATGAGCTCTTCAAGAGCTTTGACGGAATGCCTTCCGTCTCGATAGGCGAAATGTCGGGAATATTCGCCAAGTGGACTCTTTTGTCGGAGGGTGATGAGTACGCCGTTCTGAAACGTGAGGGCGATGATGCCGACAGCAATGGCGTCAACAGCGCTGCTAGCGAAGATGCCCATTCCGATGTGAGCTCAATAAGTTTAACTGACTTTGTTGAAGCCGCCAAGTCCCCTAAATCCAAGGACGACATGGCCTCCGTCCACGGATCGGCCATCTCAACCGCGTTAGAAAAG
The DNA here is from genome assembly GCA_030267945.1 of Triparma strigata. NCBI lineage: Eukaryota > Bolidophyceae > Parmales > Triparmaceae > Triparma > Triparma strigata. The sequence goes on along the minus strand of BRXY01000486.1, from coordinate 15,223 downwards.
TCTACAAAGAGGGGAGGAAGCTTCTTCGGAAAAATCGTTGGCCTTGGAGAGGCTAGGGAGGAGTCCGCCAACTCTGACGATGTCATGTCAATTTTCACTGAACTCATGAAGACTCAGACGAAGAACTCGTTTGCTCGGTTCAGCAGGGAAGGCAAACAAGAGCTAACCAAAGAGGAATTCACGAAATTGGTCCACAACGTTATGGACACTGCCTCCGACAAGGCTGTTCTCGAACTATTTGATCGCTTTTCTGACAAAAGCGGTGAAGTCGTGCCTTTCTCCAACATCAAAAGTGTAGTCAACGCTGATCAAGCCACCAAGTCGGAGATCGAGCTAGGTGCCTTGACCGAGAACAATAAGGCTAAGAGTTCGAGCAAGGCGTGGGTCATCCAAGAGGGAGACGCACTGCACCGAGCAATCGTATTTGCGCGCTTTCTTGCTGCTATTTACTACCTCATAGTGGTGCCGTATGAATGCGCGTTAATCCACCCCAGGGCCACCGCCAATAGCGAGTCCGTTAGCATGCAGATCTTCATCGTAGGGTGGTGCGTGGACATAGTCTTGTTCTTTGACCTCTGGTCTAAATTTCATTTGACATACACCAATAGGCGTGGGCTGAAAGTCGACTCCTTGGTAAAGATTAGGAAACACTACCTGGCCCACGGCTTCACATTCGACCTCATCGCGATCATCCCTATCGACCTCATTGTCTACACCACCTTGAGTACTAGCGTGACGCGGCTTGGGTACTTTAGATTGCCCAAGCTTCTGCGATGCGTTGACATCATTGACCACTTTTCGGCGAAGTTGGCGAAGGCATCTGCGAGCACAAGGATCAAGACGGAAATTCAAATTTTGTTTTCGCTTCTCTTCTCGCTTCTACACATATCTGCCTGCCTTTGGTTCGCGCTGACAGATCCAACAGTGGATTCTAATGGCAATACATATTTAGACAACTACAATGGAAAGTTTGACGGGTGAGTCCGTTTTGGATGTTTGGGTCACAAACCGATATGAACTTCTACTAACTACAACCCTTACCCATCGCTCAAACAGCTTTGGTAGCTCGTCCTCCTCGGAAATTTACTTCGAGCAATACCTCCTTGCCTTGTACTGGGTCACGGGGACGTTGACTACGATGGGTCAGGGGGGAGGCGACTTGATGCCCCAGAACTCCAGAGAGAGAATTTTTGCGATCTACGTGAGTGACAGTGAGGAGCGAAGCTCGTCTAGGTTTTATATTCCCGTGATCCGTACGTACCTCTAACTTGGGAATGCCAATTCAACACGCCTCGCTACGCTCGTCGCAGTTGATGATGATGAATCTTTCTATCTACGCTTATATCCTTGGTGTCATCTCCAACCTATTCATGTCTGCCGACGAGGCGATTGTGCAGAAGCGTGCGGAGATAAGTGCTCTAGAACGGTACATCTCCAGTAACAAGATCGACACAACTTTGGAGAAGGAGATTAGGAGTGCCATGTCCAACAACGGCCAGCACGGTGTGAGCGTGGAAGATGAACGAGCTGTGTTCAAAAAGCTGTCTCACTCGCTTCAAGTCCAGGTGTCCAAACACACATGCAGCGAGCTGGTCGATAACGTAAAGGCTTTCAAGGACTGCGACCAACACTTTCGCGAAAACGTCTGCACTGAACTGACAGAGGAGAACTTTGGTCCAGGAACTTACATAATAAAGAAGAAGGAACCTTGCCACTCTTTCTTCGTCGTTGCCGCCGGGACCGTCGACGTTGTTGGACACGACGAAGGCCCATCCGCTGATGAACGCAAGCTGGCGGAAGTTGGTATTGGGGCAGTCATTGGAGAAATTCCGTTCTTTTTCAACATGAGGCATTCTGACACGTACCGCACCTCCATGGGCAGTCACGTCCGAGTTTTTGTCATGTCCAAAGATAAGTACGATAGGCTCATCAAGCAGTATCCTGACGAAGAAGAGAAGATCACGCAGAACGTTCTTTCTCAGATTGACTTGAATAGAAGCGGCAATGGGAAAAGGAAAGGGTCTTCGGTATCTGACGCCGCCTCTTCAGTCGCCTCCGGAGACAACAGTTCCGTAGGCGATAGTTCTGTTGGAGAAGGAAGCCAACTTAGCGGTGATGGCTCTGATAATGGAAGTGACGAGGACGGGTCCAGAGCCGACACCGACGATGACCATGTCGACATGGTGAAGCGCGCCATCGAGAAGAAACGAGAGAAGCGTGCGTTGCAGTCTCACTACGCCCTTTGCCTAGCTGCAGGTAAGGGCGAAGTCGACGTCCTGCGCAAGGCCATCAACACTGGCCTCGACATCGACAAGTGTCAGTACTTTGGGAGGAGCCCTCTCCACATCGCAAGTTCGGAGGGGAACTTGGAGGTGGTAAAGTACTTGACACCACTTATGGAGAGCCCGAACGTGTTCGATAGGAGGAACAACACCCCTCTTATGGACGCTGTAAGGCACACCCACTCGGAAGTTGCAAAGTACTTAAAGTCGGTGGGCTGCACGTTGAACGAAGACTTCGCGAGCATTGAGCTGAGCAACGCCTGCGCAGATGGGGACGAGAAAAAGGTTGAGCTATTGCTGCAGTTAGACGTAAACCCCAGCCTGAATCCTCCGGGACGGAGGAGGGGGGCTTCTAGGAGGAGGCGCAGCGCAACTCACATGGCCGCCAGCAACAACCATGTCGGTTGCATGAAATTGCTCATCAAGTACTGGGCCAAGTTAAACACCTTCGATGCTTGGGGTGGAACTCCCCTGGCTGACGCTATAAGACACGACCACGTCCACATGCAGGACGTCCTCAGAAAGGCTGGGGCGAAGCTGAAGGAGGTGGGGCTTTGCACGGCTGCTGCTGCTGGTGACCTGGAGACTATCAAACTCATGTGCGACAATGGGGCCGACATCAACGTTACCAATTACATTGGCCGCACGATGCTCCACCTGGCTTGCAGTAACAAACAGCCCTCGGTGATCGAGTATTTACTGGGTTTCAAACATATCGACCTGAACCCTTGTGACTGGTACGGTGGCACCCCGCTCGACGACGCCGACAGGGAAGAGAATACGAGTATCGGTGTTATGATAAAGGAAGCCGGCGGAAAATATAGCAGAGACTCGAGTCTAAAAGCGAACCTCACCGAAATGCAGAACAAACGGATGTCAGAGAAGGAAAAGGCTGAAAAACAACGAGAGACGGACAAGAAATTGGACGCCCTGAGGGGGCAGGTGCTAGCCAAGGTTTCCAAAATTGGGCAGGTTGCTATCCTTGACATAGCGAGCTTGAAGAGGCTCTGGGATTCGCTCTCCCTGAGCTTAAACAACAACACGTGGAGAAAACAGCAAGCGTTAGACAAGTCTCCGAAACCCTCCTTGGCTGAAGTTCTCCGCTACTTCAGAGCTTCCTTTGCTTCGTTCATGAAAGTCAAATACGCCATCAACAAACTGAATTGTTACGAGGTCGTTGCTTCGTTTGCGTCAACTTTGAAGGCTGGCAAAGTCCACAGCCCGTCGCTGTACATGGATCTGGTCGTCAGCATATTTGATGAGTACTTCGAGGAGTCAAGCCCAGCCTATGTTTCCGTCAATCCCTTAGCGGTCACTGAGCTGGTATCCTTCGTGAAGGAGAAATCTACCGACTCCTCCAAGGTAATCGAAAGCTGCGGGTACGACGCCAATTCTAAGAGGTGCTTGAAGAACGTCTATCAGAAGGTGCTAGAGGAACTCGAGACGAATTTGATCGATGACTACCTTCCGATTTTTTTTCAGTCTCAGGAGTACAAGGCGATCCACCGCCACCCTTCGGGGCGTGTGTGGCGAGTCAAACACATGTGCAAAACGGCTCGAATTCTCTGCAATAGACTTGAAATGGAGTTGGCTAATGTAGTGGAGAAGATGGTCAAAGATGACGAAATGAAAGACATGTACAAAGGTTCAACGGGATACAACAACTTAACCCTGGAGGGGGCCTGCAACCTCAAAATTAACCTCATTGCGTGCAGAGATAGAATTGAAACTATCACAGGTGAGTGAGCGGCGGTGTGTCTCTTCGCTTTTTCAATTTCATCTCACACGACCGTTGCCTTTGCTCTTCTAGTCATAATATCGTCAATCTATCAAAAAGCTCACAAGAAGGCTAGCATACTGTCTCAACAGAGGCAGGACATAAAGAAGGGGGGGAATTGGAAGGGAGTCAAGGGGTGATTTGATGCGTGGGGATGCTATTTTACCATTTAACAAATCACCACAGTGGAGGCAGGCGATGAAAAGGGGGGAAAGAGAGGAGGGAGCGAGTCAAATTTTGTAATTGTAAAACTCTTTCTTCACTTGAATTTGTCGAGAGCCGAGGTTAAATCCCTATAAGACTCCTTTGTGGGTGTTTCGCCCATGGTTTTCTTGAGCGCCGCCTGATGGGAAGACATTCGCTTCTTCTTTGAGGATTTCTTCCTCAGTTTCGGCTTTTCGCCTTCCGTGTTAGCAGCGCCATCGCCATTCTCTATGTTGATGCCAATGGTCATGTTCGTGAGCGAGCCAGATCCCGTTCCGAGGTTTGTGCTGGATGTGCTGGGCATACCGTCACTTGGGAAGAAGATTTTTTCACTGCCCTTATCTGCTACAGCAGGGGTCAGCAAGATGCTCGGCAGTACTAGAGCTCCGTCGTCTTTATCGGACCCGCGGTGCCCTCCCCCCATCTGGGCGACGAGCCCATCGATTGCGTTGGACTCGTCCTCTTCGCCAGTCTCCCCCATAATACCGGTTCCGCTCATCCTCCTGGTCCTTAACGCATCGGCTGTTGGCCCTTCAGCCTGAGGCAAAGCGAGCTCCTCTTTCTTGCCCTCGATGGAGGCTAGAAAACTTTCCTCGTCTTTACTGACTTGCTTCGAAGTGTCTTGCGCGTGGATACTATTGTTAACGGTAACGGGACATTCAATCTTGGGGCAGATGCAGGTTACCATGACGACTTCGACCTCCGGTTGGTTGGACTCTACCGCCTCTCCTCCATGGACAACCTTGCCGGCATTATCGTCCTTCTTTTTCATTTTCCTCTCTAGCTTTGGCTCTTCCATTTCTTCCTTACACTCGACCTTTATCCATCCAGCTTCTAGCATCGGGACTTCAATAGTGACAGCGCCCGCCTCGACGCCTACGTCCATCATGAGAGGCTGCCTTTCCAGCTCCTCGGCCCTACCCTCTCTCTGGATTCCGCGGCTTCCGTTCGCCCAGCTTTCGGCCTCGATCTTCTGCAGCAGGCTTGACCCGATCTGAAGGTCGTCGTCGGCATCACCTGCATTGGTGTCGTCGATGATGACACTGATGGCGTTTTTGCTGATGAGAGCCTCGCGAGTGGCGACATTGTACGTCATCGTACGCAGCGAGGCTGTGGCGTTGAGGGCTACAAAGCTGTTCCTAGAGTCGGCAAGCTTGACCAGGGCGTCTACAACGCCCTCCTTCAGCATGGGGCGGTGGTTGGCGCTGGTGCTCAACAGATTCCTTAAAGCAGCAACGCACCACATGGCGTCAACCTCCGCCAAAGATGCCTCCAACGCTAACCCAGCAATCATTCCGGTTCCCTGCTGTCCGACGATCTTCGCACTGTTAACCTGGCCGCAGCTCAAGTTGGCCGTCGTAAGGGCGCAAATTCTCTTAATATCCGCGTCTCCATTCTCCCACAGCACCCTAACAAGCTGAATGGCGTCCTTGTTAACGATGTCCAAGTGACACTCGCTGGCGGTTGACATGTTGAACAAAGAGCAGCTCAAGAATTTGTGGAGCTCGTATTTGTCGTCTCCTCTGCCTTCGCTGAGCAGCAGCTCTTGGACGGCCTCAACTGCGCCGATTTTAATAATCTCGGGGATGTTATCGACATCACAAGTGCACTGATAAATGGCCCTAGCGACTACCATAACAGTTCTGTGCTCGGTGCTTCTGCTGAGCTCCATCAAGTTCTTCAAAACTCCGCCCCCGATTACCTCGGCGCTGGGACCATCGGCAAGCATGTTGCACATTGTCGCGGCGTAGGAGTAACTGAGCTCAGGGTCGCCCAAAACAATGGAGGAGTCAATCTCGCGGAGGACCAAGAGGGATCTCATTTCATCCCTCGCGCTCTCGAACTGGCTGATGACGCAAAATGCCAGGACGCAGAGCCCCCTGACATCCGCGTCTTCACAGGAGCAGAGGTGCAAGAGCGGCTTGACGCTTGAAGAGGCGACAATCTCCTCTTCCTTGCTCTCGTCCGTGAGCTGGGAAAGAATGTTGAGCAGTCCCCTTGTTGCGTAGGCTCTGCTGTAGGGATCGTTCTCGCCACTGAGCAGGAAGAGAGTCTTCACGCAGGCGGTTGACCCGATTATATCCTTGGCATAAGTACCGGTGAGGTTGCAGAAGGCCTGCGAGCACATCCGGCTCATTTCGACATCGTCGACGATCCCCCCGTCACTCCCCTTACATAGGGCGGCGAAACCCCAAAGCACGCCCTCCTTGACCATCCTGTCGTGACAAGCGGATTCGGAGAGTAAATTGAACAGGCACTTGGTGCATATCTTCTTCGTCTCGAACTTGTCCGAGGCGACAAGCGCGGTAATGAGGAGGGCGGAGACGCCGTTGACGTCCAGAACATCCAACTCAGTGCCCTCGTCGAAGAGCAAGTTGCAAAGCGCCGCAGCGCATCCCCTCCTAATGGCCTCCAGCGGGCGGGTCTGGAAGTTTGTCAGGAACGCGGCGGCTCCCCTCGACAGGAGCAGGGGCCGAGACTGGGGATAAGACGATACGTTGTACATTGCATTCACTATCCTTTGCTGGGTCGTGAGTATGTCAGCAACGGACTCCTCCGTGGAGGGCTCGAGCTCGGCTAGCTTGAATAAGGCGTCTATGAACACCTCGTTTGCCATCATCTTCAAGTTCTCCTTGTTGAAGCTCAGGCGGGAGAGGATTGCACCGCACTGCACCCTGGTCCCGAAGTTGTCGCTATCCACGAGAGAAAGCAAGGGCTCCAGGCAATTGTACGACATCATAATTTGGCAGTTTTCCATGTCCTGGGCAAGGTTGTAGAGGGCGGCGGCGCAGTCGCCCTTGATTTGGCTGTTCTCCTCCTCCCTTAGCATTTTGATGAGGGAGGGTATTAATTTCTGGGGATCCGAGTTTGAAAGAGTCGTCAACTCCCAAAGAGCCGCAGCGCACGTGGTCTTCGTGCCTAGGTCCTCGGCGTGAGAAAGGTTCACCAAGGCCTGGAGGATTCCCTCCCCGGACAGCTTACTTGCGACCTCGTGGCTGAGCAAGTTGTAGAGGGCTAGGGCACAGTTACCGGAGGTCGACGGCTCGTTCGGGTCCGCCAACTCCACCAGGGCAGAGACGGCCCCCTTGTCGATCATCTCGTCGATTCCGTTCTCAAACTGGAAAAGGACGCAGAGGCAGTGGGCGCAGTCAGTCTTGACTTGCTTGTCGCCGCGGCTGATGAGGGCGAGGAGGGCCGGGATCGCCCCCTCCTTGATGAGACGCTCGGAGGAATCTCCGTCAGCCGAAAGGACGTTGAGGGCGGCCGCGCAGACCCGGTCCGTCTCGACGGATTTTGGGTCGTCAGGGTTGTTGTACAGACTCATTTCCACGATGGCTGAGACAGCCCCCTGTGCCACAACCTTTTCCCTGCACGCCACGTCCATGGAAAGGCGCGAGACTGTGTTGGCACACTGCCTCTTGATTTCTTCGTCCTGACGACCCTCTTCGTCCTGGCAGCCAGCCACCATGTCCAGAAGGGTAGGGATGACGCGCTGGTCAGTCATCTTGGAGCGGGAGCGGGAGCAGCTGGCAAGATTGCAAAACGAGGTGGCGCAGAGGCGCTGGGTAGCTATCGGGGCGAGCTTGGATATTCTGATGAGCTCTCGGACCACCCCCTCTTCCACCAGGCGGGCCTGGTTGTTTTTCAGGGCCGTCAAGTTGCAAATTGCCCCGACCAACATCCGCTCCATCTTGACATTCATTGAAAATCCAGACAGATGAATTACGGCGTCGTTCACTTCGTCGATCCTACCGTAACGGAGCCTGGTGCAAGATAGGTTGAGGCAACTTGTGAGAACGACCTCCATCAACTGAATGGAACTTGTGGACATGGAGAGGAGAGCGGGGACACAATTCTGCCTGACGAGCTCCTCTTCCGTTCCAGGTTGCGCAGATAGATTGCAGAGGGCCCTAGCACAGTCATTCTTTATCTGTTGTGTTGTGTTGTGTTGTGTGTGTTGGTGGCGGTGGTTACAGGTTTTTTTGTGTCAGGTGTGGAAGGCGGGCAAAACTCACCTTCCTCAGCGGACTGGCGCTCAGCAACACAATTGCGGCCACAGCACCCTCCAGCAACATTCTCTGCCTAATCCCAGGCTCGCTCGCAAGGCTATTGAAAGCCGACGCGCAGCTCAACTGAGTCTGGCGATCGCTCATTTTAGAGAGTTTCACGAGCGTTGGGATGGCACCATCAGCGACAATACCCTCCCGTTTGTCAGCTTTGGATGACAATGTGGCGAGGGAAATAGCGAAGCGGCGCTTTTTGTCTCTCATGTGGAGGTTTTTGGCGTCTGCGCCCTTGCTCAGCCTCCTCTCCTCCTGGACGAAGTTGTCCATGATTTCTTGCTTCTTCTGCTTTTCGAGTTTGGCCTTCTGCATAACCACGGGGTCCTCCTCGACGTTCATGCGAGAAAGGTATAAGAGTCCGCCGGATTTGTTGCCGTTGGTACCGAAGAGGTCGCCTTTGTAAGGTTTAAACATGCCTTGAAGATGACCCAAGGCCTGTGAGAAGAGAAGAGTAGAGAAGAGAAGAGAGGGGGATCGGCGAGCGAGCAAGGAGTGAGCGAAAAGAACGAGCGGTGAGAATATATGCGTATTTGCGCTCGTATTACTTGGCGTTGCGAAAGAAGCACTTTGCCTTCGTTGGAAAGTACTGCCGAACGTTGTACCGTCCTCCCCGACTTTCGACCACAATAATTTTGTCGACCTCTGGCACCTCTTCCACCCTCACCTTAGTTTGCTCTCCTGCCTCTCCGGGCGGGACACCAGGTGGAGCATCCTTACGGGAATCGCTTGCTGAAGTGCTAGGCATGACGTTCCTTGTTTGTTGATTAAAGTAGCTCTACAGGCCAGGTAACTTAGCCTGGTGAAAAAAAGGGGCTAGCGAGAGTTGGACCCAGTAAACGAGGGGGTGGTTTGTTTGGGGGAACGGGGTGCTGCTGTGTTGGATGGTTGAACAAGCAGAGGCGAAGAATCTTACAGAGATTCGCAAATTTGGTCAGGCCTGGTGGTGCGGCTTCTGTGTGAGAGGGTCAGTGTGCACTAATAGTGGAGTATGGGTAGGGTAGCGGTTAAATTCACACTTTCCAGTCTTTTCAAGAGGGATTTGAGAAACGATGAGTTACGCGCAGGGATACAAAAATACTGATATTCAGAGACTCTGGGAGCGTCTCGATGCAGAAGAGCGTCAGGTAAGCGCGCGGTCCTTTGATTTTGAGCCCTTGTCGTTTCATTGTTGTTGTTGTTTTAAGTTCTCTTTTGAGTTGGGAAAACAAGCTGGGAGACGGCGAACGGGCAGCACGAGTGAATCGGCGCCCGGTATGCGTATTTATTGGGCCAGCATCTTTCACGGGTGCAAAAAAAAGGCTCTTGTTGTTCAGTTTTTCATCAGCAAAAAGTCCTTCTTGACAAACCGACACCTCTCCCATTCTAACCCTCACACTTTTGCTCTGATCGGCCACAGCTAAAACTTGAAAAGAAGAAGCTTCGTGAGATTTGGGTAAAAATAAGCAAGATGCACAAAAAGAATGAAGAGGCCCGGTCTCAGTTTGAGAAGGATTCAATGTTGACCTTTGTGCCAGAAGAAACGCAGGTCATGCTGAATGTCGGAGGGCAGGTGGTAAGTGCAAAGTGGGGGTGGGGGGAAGTAAAAAGAAAGAAGTTGCGACCGACATGAAAATAAGGGTTGCTAACTCTCCCCCCCCACCTACAGTTTCAAACCACAGCAGGAGTACTTTGCAAGGACAAGTTCTCCATCCTGGCAGCGCTGTGCACACAGAGCCCTCCACTTGAGCAGGATGACGAAGGTGTTTTCTTCGTCGAAAGGGACTGGTGGGTTTTCAGGTACATCCTGCAGTTCCTCAGAAACGACAGCTTGCCCAGGGACTCGGGGCTGCTTGAGGAGATGTACACGGAGGCCTCCTTCTACAGGCTGAACAGCCTCCGTAGAGCTATAGAAGTTCGCTGCAGCACTTTGACCGTGAAGACGACGACTCAGATCGAGGGGCCCGGTGGGGGGGGGGGCGGACTGCTGCAGTCAAAGGGTGGTGTGAGGTCGAGCTGGCCGCAGCCGTATGCGCCTCTCGGAGACCCGTTCAACTTTGCGTCTTCACAGCGGTGAAAGGAGCGGGTTGTGGGAGTAATGAGAAGAAAAGGAATGTTGTTATATTTGGCATGCACGTTCTTATTTCTTTTTTCTTTTTAACCACGCACCCTCCCTCGTCCCCGTCTCGCTTCTTTCCCTCCTAGTCCGCTCCCTCTCTGTTACCCCTCTTCCGTCCCAAAAGCAAGGTAGTTTTATAAACACACACACATACAAAACGTATCTCTATGGGTGCCAAATAAACGCCAACCCCTTCGCCCGCTCGCAACCCATAATGCCCTTACCCACGCCCCCTGCCCGCAATTAAACCCCCTCCTCCCCTCCCTACCCCAACCCTCGTCCCATGTCCCACAAGCCTTTAGTTGTTGTTGCTGCGCTTTTTTACATTTCCGATGGATCCCATCTTTCTACATGTAATAACGTTTAAAGAGTGGGGAAAGCCTCGAGTGACTGGACGTTAACGGCTCCTCCAGTCCTGGGTCCACGAGGGGCTCCGCGGCCTCCCCTTCCTCCCTCCCTCCTGTCTCCCCTTCCTCCGCGTCCTCCCCTTCCTCCCTCCCCGCGGGGCTCCCTCCTCTCCCTCCTCTCCCCGTCTCCCCTTCCCCCCTCCCTCCTGTCTCCACGTCCTCCTCCCCTTCCTCCCCTTCCTCCCCTTCCTCCCTTGCGATCGTCATCGGAAGGAGGCGCGTTGGAGTCCTTGATCTTGAAATCCAACTTCAGGGTCTCCTTCTTTTTCTGGGCGGCCTTGTTCCTAAGGGACTTTCCGGATCCCATTTTGAGATAGGTGTCGTCGGTCTTCTTAACGCTGGGGGGGGCGGCGAACTCGCTAGCGACGTCGACCTCCTTGATTTTCAATGCTCCGAAGCCAGCCTTGGCGGCGAGCTCCTCCTCCCTCTGCTTCTGGTACTCCTCGAAAGACATGGTGGGTGTCTCGTCTTCCTCCGGCTCGGGCTGTGTTGGGGTGGAGGTTTTGGAGGTTTTGGTTGGGTGTTTTGGGTGAGGGGGGGTCAACCGTGATCGAAACCGGACCCGTAGGGACTCGCCGCAGGGACTCGCCGCAGGGACTCGCCACAACGCCTCACCTCCTCCTCAACCTCATCGTCCTGGTTCCTCTCACGGCGGCCTTCGTTGCGGATCTCGTCGCGGTCGGACCCCCAATTCTTGCCACCGGCTCCGCCCTTGGAGACCTCCTTGCCGCGGCCAGTGCCGGACTTGCGGTCGAAGTCACGGCCGCCGCCCTTCCCCTTGGAGTTGTGCTTGGCATCCTTGTGCTTCTTGTCGTTATCGCGCTGGGGCTGCGAGAGGCGAGGGTAGGGTGAGTATATATTGGAGGTTTGAAGGGTGCAGGGGTTGCTTTCAGGGTAGCTTGTGGGGTTGCTTTCGGGGTTGCTTTTGGGGTTACTTTTGGGGTTGCTTGTACTCACCTTCTTGCTGGGCTCGACGATCTCCTTGGCCTGCTTGGGCTTGGATCCAGTCTTCTTGCTCTTGCTCTGTTGGACGGGAGCCGGGCTCTCGTTCTCGTCGTCAGAGGAGTCAAGAGCAGCGAAAAAGTTCGACTAATGTTGTGGCGAGGGAAGTGATGAATGAAGTGATGAATGAATGAATGTGTAAGAAGGTTAGCTAACAGGCTTTTGTAATAATGTAATAGTGTGTAGGCAAATGTGTAGGCAAATGTGTAGGCAAATGTGTAGGCAAATGTGTAGGCAAATGTAATGGCAAATGCAATACACAGTCCACATGGACCGTGATCGCTACTAAACATCAGCTATTAAACATATTATAACGCTACGAATACACATATATATATTATGAGAGCGAGTAATAAGAGTTCGTTAAATCGTGTATCATGTTAAATGTCGAGAAACGTCGCAGCTGGCACAGCAAACCAGGCAGCACACGGCCATCACGTTATTTCACCGGCGTCCAACGAAATCGGGGGCATTTTGCTAAAAAAGACATAAAGTGCAAACGTTTACCCTAACAATTATAGGGGCGGAGCGACAAGAGAGGATCGAGGTGGCGTACCATTATGTGGAATGGAACGAAGAAGTGAGTCCTAGAGGAGAAGACAAGAAAGTTGATCACTGAGTTTGAGTAAATCTGCGGCCCTCAGAGGAGGAGCTGGGGGACCTTGATTTCAGAGGCCTGGCTTAGGCAAGAACAGAACAAATTGTCCAGGGCTTGGGGCCCTCGCTTCGCTCACGTTCGCACCGCTCGCTATCCCCTCGGTATTTTGTCCCTGGCAAAGTTTTATGCGTGGAGCCCCGCCGGAGCATGATTTGAAGCTTATATTTTGACCCTGTTGTGGGGCAGAAATGGAGTATGCAGTATCCATAACCAAAAGAAATTAATGAGGGGGCGGGCGGGGCGTCCGTTGTTCGCAGATAAATTGATGCACGTTGCGTCTTCTGTAAAGAGCAAGTAGCGCCCGTCTTCTGCTCCCGGTTGTGGTTGTCCCTGATCCCCAGGAGGGGGGGGTTTACGGAGGGCAGCTTGGCTTGGTGATGGTCGCCTGTTTTTGCGGGTGGTCCCAAAACCTGCTGCTCTGGGGATCCTGTTTCATCGACCTTGTCGCGGTCACAGCTGCTGCGCCTACTGCCGTCGAGGGCTGTGACGTGATCAGATTAGTGGGCCTCTTCATTGAAAAACAACTCGCAATGATCAGTGGTTCCTGATCGGCGGCAAGCAGTGCTTCCCTTGGTTCTTCGTGATGCGCCTGAAGAGTCCTACCAATAGGGTGATGCGTGACTGTATCGTTAGTGGAGGGGTAGTGGGGAAGGGGTGGGGGAAGGGGTGGATGATCAAGGGGGTGATACAGGAGAGCACGGCGAAGGCATAGAGCTTGCTGACGCTCCTGCCCGGTGGATTTCAATTTGGCGTCACTGTGGCGACGCTGTGCATGAAGGGCAAGGACCGCGTCTCTTTATGAAGAACCGGTTGGGCTGCATCAAGTATCGCCAATACACTAATTAATATTCCATAGTGTCCGTCTTCACTTTTATGTTATTTGTAGGGTTGCTTATCGTGGCTTCTATAGCCCATACTCAGCGTTCCTTCCGCGGCCATGCGGAGTGTCCATGGTATTAGTTCCTGCCCCGTCTAGCCACACATTGGACCAGGTGGGGAGGGTCAAGGCTTGGGTAAGGTTGAAAGGAAAGGAAAATTGCAGCGATGGTTGGAAGGTCATTGTGCGTAGGGCCTTGAAGGGGATAACATTCCATGTCAATAAACGTTAGGCTTAATTAGGGTTGGGGAGGAGCTTTAAGCTGGGATGAAGATGGGTGGAAGAGTGTAACATGCTTGAAGTCTTTGCAACTTGAACTTTTTATTACTTTTGCAAAGATAAAAATGCGCCCCAACAGACAGAAAAAGTTGTGAAAAAATAAAGGGGTCCAAAATGTGTTCGAATCTGCCTTCTTCGACAAAAGACGCTGCTTCGAAACACGGCAGAGTGAAGAAATATCGCCTTCAACATTTTCGATAATTTCCCAGGGATATTTATATCAAGAATGACGTATTTTTGTGGTCACTTTTGCCCATATTCTTGTTCTTAAGATCTCTCGACGAAGTTTTACTTTTTTTAATTTTTCAAGAAAAGCCCATGACGGCCAATTTCTACAATCGATTTCAATGATAAAAAGTATAATCGAAAATATAATTTCCATATTTACAATACTGAGCACATTTAATTAGCTAATAGAACACTTTTGGGCCAAATTGGAACTTATTTAGATCACTTTTTGGAACGATTTCAAAACAATTTTTTGTCTTTATGATTATCAAATTATTCCTCTAAGAGGTCTTCAAGTGAAGAGTATTAATAAAATTTAAAGGAAAAGATGTTCGAAACTGGGTCAAAAAATCACCGACGCATTCGACTCAAAAATCACGTAGAACGCTTTTATAACGTATTTACTGAGTCTGTGTGCGTTCAAGCTTACCACCAATAGTTTTTATTCGTCAGTTAAAGTCTCTTAAGAAGGCTTTATTCACTGACCCTCTCTCCTTCTGCCTTCGGAAAATCCTTCCTCCCCTGTGTGCAATTTAGCCCACAACTGCGACGTTGCGATGGCAGAAACATCGCCGACCCTCGATCAGAAGGTCCCCGACCTCGCTGAGCAGATCCAGGCGCAAGCGAGCGCTGCTGAAAAGTGGGCAAGGACTTTGGAGCAGGCTGCGCTGCCCAATATGAAAAATGATGAGCAGGGGCAGGCAATTGGGGAGCTGGGGTTGACGATAGTTGCGGCATCCTCTTGGCGCTCGGAGTCCAGCGACGTATTCCACATCGCAAATGACAGCGTCCACCCCAACGAATCCATCTCTGTCCTAAACAAAGGCCTGGAGAACATTATTTCGTCTCCCAAGCTTCAAACAACTATTCCAGCGAGGGAGATCTACGAGGTTGGAAGGACCAAGCCCCTCAGCAGGCGTCATGCGGGGAAGGCAATTGGGCCCGGGACGCAGCAGCGCTCGAAGCCGATCTCGAAGGACGACATGGCGTGGGAGGGTGGCGGGCATCAAACCAAAGAAGTTGTTGCCAGCAAAAACCACAAAGGAGGCAAGTGCAAAAGGACCAAGCCCCATGGCATGTACCTCATGGTCCCCCCTAAAGCCTGACTAATTTCGGAGAAGCAGCGCACGCACTCCGACGGCAAGGTTGTCGAAGAAACCCGCACTGTTTCGGAGATGCACTCCAAGAGTGAGGTTGTTGACGAGGCCCGCCTCATTTCGGAGAGACAGCTGATGCACTCCACGAACAAGGCTGGCGAGGCTGACGACAAGGCTGTCAACAAGGGTTAGGGTTAGGGTTAGGGTTAGGGTTAGGGTTAGGGTTAGGGTTAGGGTTAGGGTTAGGGTTAGG
>BRXY01000484.1:0-17573 GCA_030267945.1 Triparma strigata | reverse complement strand
TAACCATAACCATAACCATAACCATAACCATAACCATAACCATAACCATAACCATAACCATAACCATAACAGCAGCTTGGAGACTTGGAAAAAGAGTAGGGTAAACAGCAAACTTCCTTTTCTGAAAAAATGGCTTTATTATATTAGCGAATTCGCAGTGTGTTTTGTGTGTGTTTGTGTGTGCTTGAGTGCTTGCGTTGTGCTTGCAGCGTGCTTGCGTCTTGTTGTGTTATCTTCCACTCCTCAACCCCCCCCCCACCCCTAACCCCCCATACCCTTCCCCCACAGCCCCTCCCAAAACAATAACAAAATTATTATAATCTAATACAGGCTGGGCATGCCGGGCATCTCGATGTGCGACGTCTTTGTCTTGATGACCTCGTCGATGATTCCATACTCGAGCGCCTCGGTGGGAGTCATGAAGAAATCTCTGTCTGTGTCCTCCTTAATCTTCTCCAGAGGCTGATCGGTGTAGTCGGCGATGTAGGTGCTCAAGAGCTCCTTCACGTACAGGATCTCCTTGGCCTGAATCTGCTCTCACGACGATTCAGTAGCAGCGACAATATATTTGTTAGTGTTGAAGACCTGAAATCGAACTCAACCCTCAACCCTCGTTGTCCTAACTCGCCAACAAAAAACCTCACCTCAATGTCGCTCGCCTGCCCCTGCGCTCCTCCGAGAGGCTGGTGAATCATGATCCTCGCGTTGGGCAAGCTGCTCCTCTTTCCCTTGGCTCCTGCTCCTAGCAAGAAGGCTCCCATACTGGCGGCCATGCCGAAGCAGACGGTCTTGACGTCACAGGGGACAAACTGCGAGAAAAAAGGAGACGAGAATCCTCAAGAGGTTAGAAAGTAAAGTTCTCAACCCCCCCCCCCTCCCCCCCCCTTCCCTCGACACTCCCTCCGCTCACCTGCATGGTGTCATAAATGGCCATTCCGGCACTCACACTCCCTCCTGGGGAGTTGATGTAAAGGGTGATGTCCTTCTCGGGGTCATCCTGGGCGAGGTACAGGAGCTGGGCGACCAGAACGTTGGCGACCTCGTCGTTGACGTCGGTTCCGAGCATGAGGATGCGATCCTTCAAGAGACGGCTGTAAAAGTAAAAAAAGAGAATCCAAACAGTTTCATTAGCAATAATCCTCAAGAAACCTCACGCTACCCCCCCAGAACCAAGTAAGCAACAATTTTCCTCACCTTACGACGTCGAGCTGGCCGTCCTTCCCTCCGACGGTAGGCAGAGCGATGGGGGCCCTGGGAGGAGGAGTCTTGGGAGCGGGAGCAGGAGGAGGCTGGGGCTGTTTGAGGAATGGAAAAGATTCGCGGAAAGCAATGCGTTAGATAATAACCCGTGGTAGTGTTCATACCCAAACCGAGCCCTGAAGGCAAACGCAAACGCCCAAAATAACCGCATCCCCGACCAAACCTGAAAGACCAACCCAAAAGCTTGGCCGCCTGTCGCCTTCTCCGAAACACACCCCTCACCTCGTCCATGCGCGCAAAACGGGCAACCCCGGCCCGTCCAGCGGTCGAGATCGTGAAGGCATCGCACGCGCTGAGCAGGAAAGCGAAGAAAAGGGCGGAGTATTTCATCTATAATTCTTTTACAGGATTTTGAGAGGGATTTTAGATTTGTCCTCTACTTTGTGAAATGCGTCTCTACGCCGCCCTCGCTCTCGCTTACCTAGGATGGGTTGATGGGTTAACTTCCACTCCGTACCAAGGGAAACCTTCCACTCGCCGCGAGATCCTCCTTCACACTGGCGGTTTGGTCGTGGCTGCGCCGACTGTCCTGGCGTATCCGTCCTCCTCCTCCTCCGCTGAAACTTCGCTTGTGCCCAAGGTCAAGGCCGGGCGCGTTACTATGTCCAAGACCATTCAGGGTTACTGGCAGCTGGCCGGCGGTCACGGAAAGTACGACATAGAGAATGTGCAGAGGGTGATGAAGGACCATGTCGCTGCCGGTGAGAACCTTGTTCCTCTGCTGCTCCTCCACCCTTCCCTAAACTAATTCGCTCCTCACACAACGACAACGCCACCAAACTAAAAGGCATCACGAGCTTCGACACGGCGGACATCTACGGCCCCTCCGAGGCGATAATAGGGCCGGTGGCCAAGGACTTGGGTCCTTCGTCTTGCGGGGTGAACACGAAACTGTGCATTTTCAACGCTGGCGACGTGACGAAGGAGAGCATCAGAAGCAGGTGCGTGGCCCTAGCCGGCCCGAACGCATTCTCATTTTCCCCTCGCTTCTAACACCGACCGCTCCTCCTCTTTGTCTCTCCTCTCTTGCACTTGCAGTGTCCTCAAATCGAGAAGGTGAGAGAAAAGATTAAAATGGCTAAATCCAGCAACCCTCACTCTTCTATCCACCCCCCTAACACAAACACAACGTAGCCGCTGTGGAGGTAACATTGACGCTCTGCAGTTCTTTTGGGCCGACGAAACCAACCCAAAGTTCGTCGACGTCTCTCTTTGGCTGTCTGAAATGAGAGAGGAGGGTCTCTTCGGAGAGGTGAGAAACCTTCTAAACCTCCCAACCCCCACCCCCAACAAAAACTCACACACTCTTAAAACACACATAAATCACAGCTCGGAGTGACTAACTTCGACGTCAACTGCGTCCGAAAAATGGTCAAGGCTGGCGCTCAAATAAGAACCAACCAGGTGCAGCACTCTGCCCTTGACCGCCGTCCGATTCAGTCCGGCCAAGCCCAGTACTGCGCCGAAAACGACATCAAACTGATTTCCTTCGGAACCGTCGGCGCAGGAATCCTGAGCGACGCGTACCTCAACAGGGCCAAGCCTGGGGGGGGTGACATTGACTCTACGTCCATGAGAATGTACTCTAGCACGGCTTCCCGCTTCGGCAGCTGGGAGCTCGTTCAGGAGCTCCTCTCGACCATGGAGGGCGTCGCCAAGAGCGTCAGGGACAGGTGAGATACGTAGTTAATTTCATGTAAATTTCGTCGCTTCCTTCCGCAACCCTAACATTCATTCTTCCAAATGCTGCAGCGGCAGGTGCCCCGACTGTAATATCTCGAACATCGCTCAGCGCTACGTCCTCGACACCGATCCTACGAACGGCTGCCTCCTCGTAGGCGTGAGGAACTCCAAGCACATAGCCGAGAACGTTCGGACACATCAGTTTGTTTTGGAGAAGGGAGAGATTGAAGCTATTTCGAAAGTCGTGGAGAAACGAAAGGGACCCAAAGGAGACGTCTGGGAACTGGAGCGAGGGTACATGTAAACAATGCATAATGAAATAATAAAGTTTGAAAAGAAATAAGAAGCAAAGAAGCAACGGGTATGGAAATTTTTTTATTATGTAACCTAATTTTATTATGCCTCGTATTCACCAACTTCTTGATAGATTCACAAGTCTCTCCTCCAACTTTTTAGCGTTTCTGGGCGGTTTAAGTTCACGCCCGTCATTAGCAAAAAGTTGCAAAGATCCCAGTCGAATCAACAATAGTGAACAGAAGACACCTTCAGCTTCTTTTACTCGCCAACAATCCTGTCGAGCACTGAAATTATGTCGTCCCTGGGAATTTCGTATCCCGTCTTCTCCTGGTAGACGTACTCGACGTTGCCGGAAGGGCCGAAGATTATGATGCCTCCCTGGACGATGCCCTCTCCCTTCAGGTTGCCTTCGACGCCCTGTTCATCAGATGAGACGTTACTCGTTGTTAGCTGAAAGTTCTTTCTTCTAAGTTTCCACAACCTTCCTTCCGAATTTCTCACCTTGACGGACTGCCTCCTGCCGATCTCCTTGATGCCCTTGTAGATCTTAATGGGGTTGTAGGACGCTGGCCTCTGGCTGGTGATCCTCCTACTCCCAAGCACCTTCCAGAAGATGTTCTCCTCGTTCAAGTAAACCTCCCCCGAGGGGAAGTACTTCTTGGCGAAGTCAGAGACGCCAAGGCACGCGTCGTCCTCGCACTGCTTCGTCGGTGCGATCTCCTTGATCGTCGCTAGGAGCTTCAGGTTGGAGAAAGAGTCCTTCTCGTTGAGCAGGGAGGTGACGTCAAGAGCCTCCTCCCTGCACATGCCTCATCCGGGTCGCCGGACGACGAACAGAACAGTCCCCTGCGGACCGAGTAGGGACGAGAGGTTGGTAGCTGCAAGGGGAAGTTAAGGTAGGGTAGGGTAGTGTTGGGTTAGAGTTGTGGGGGTTGTTGTGGGTGTTGTTGTGGATCTGACATGGTAGTGTTATAGTGTGGTGGTGACCCTGGTTCGCCCGATCATCAAAGTTGGACACTTCAAACCCTCCCACCGCAAGCCCTCCCCCCCACACACACACAAACCTACACATACAAACAAGCGTAAAAACAAACGCAAACAAATCGCGCCCTCCCCCAACACAACAAACACAACACACATTCTCACCTGCTGCGTCACCTCTACCTCCCGTCTCCTTGTTAATCTGCACAAGCTCCGAACCCATCATCCCTTCAACAAGCGACTGATCGAAGGCTGCTGGGAGCTCTAATTCCTCCGACGGCGCCGCTGACGCCGCCTTAAGCGGCCTGGTGCAAGATGACATGTCCGACTCGCCTGATATGGGAAGCCCGCAGGAATTGGCTAAGTTCTGAGCTCCTGCGAAGAGGGAGAGGTGGCGGGATGCGCTGGGATTGAGGAATGATGAACTGGTGTTGCCGGCTGCGAGCGAAAATAGTAAAACTGCGGTCTTTGAATATCTCATGCAAAAATTCTGGCTTGAGTAGTGCCTGACCCATCCTGTCTCAAAAAGTAAAGCGCGACTCAAACAAAAAACAAAACATACATTTCGGTCTGCAAACGAATCTTCTTCCCGTGTCGTGAGACTTCTGTTTTGTTTAAGTTGTTCTCCTCGTCCTCAACCTCCACCTCGAACCCCCCCTCCCCTCCTTTCCGTCACCCTCTCAAACCCCCCCTCCACCTCCCCCACATCCTCTACTACTTCCTAAACCGTTCTCATCCCATTCCTCCCCCCGCCCCTCCTCCCTGCTGCTGTAAAATCATCGCCGCAATATCCCCCTTCATCTGCCAAACCATACACTTCCCATCCTCCGCCCCCGTGAAAAATACTCCATTATCCCCCGCAGTAATAACCCTAACGGGACCCTGAACGTGCCCGAACGTGTACCTGTAATCGAGGCTGTAAAGATTCTCAAAGCTAGGCCAAGCTCTAACCATAATATTCCCTCTCTAAAATCCCACAAAAACAATCCCCCTTGTTAGAAAACAAAACACTCCACCCCCCCCTTCTTTCCCCCTCTCTCACCTCCATCCCCACAACAACACACTTAACCCCCCCCTCCGTCTCCACACATTCCACCGCCATGACCCCCTGTCCATGTTGCACCGTGATAACGCATTTAGCCGTTCCGTCCCACGTTTTTACGTTTCCGTCTAAACTACCTGTTAACACGTAGAAGGACGATTCGTAGGTTGTTCCTGTACTGCAGGTTATGGGACCGGAGTGACCGTCGGAAGGTGGAGGTGGTGGGTTGTTGTTGTTGTTGTTGTTGTTGTTGTTTGTAGGAGGAGAACTCAGGATGACGTGTTTGCATTCTAAGGTTGGAACGTCCCAGATGCGGATCGTTGAGTCGACTGAGGTAGACCAGAGGACGCCAGGACCGACTATTAACGACGTGACCTGCATGGTATATGTGTTGTGTTTTAAATCCATCGAGGGTGTGTTAGCTTATCGAAATAATAACAAAAAACACTTTAAAACCTTAACATTCTCACCTCTCCAACATGTCCCTCCAACGCTCCTACCCACTTCACTCCATTCGCGTCGACCCTCCAAACACCTATCCTCCCCCCCCCGTCACCCGCTACAACGACCATCCCGCTCCCTTCAACGATCGTTTCAATACATCTAATACCCTTCGCGCTAGCGAAAGGCATGAAAGGCCTCTACACGATTGTCGTCGAGGTTTCCTTTCGTTAGTAAAATAATAAAAATAAAACACGGTGTTTAAATTCCTCTCAACTCACCTGAAACTCAACCGGCGTTGCCCCCGCATTCCCTAAATCCCACATCTGTATCCCTCCGACCTTGTCCCCATCTTCTCCGACTGTTCCTTTAGACGTATCGTAACCTGTTTCGTAAGCTACGAATAAACGGTTATGTTGAAGTGATAATGAGGTTATTGATGTACCTGATTTATGCTCGAATACTTAAAAAAAAAAAATAAGGTGTTGAAGTTAGTAACACAAGAAATCATATTAAAAGAAGTAAGACGTCGTTGTTTTCTCTCACCTTTATTAAACCCACCACCTGCATCCCATAATCTCAAAAAACCATCCCTCCCACCTGTAAAAACTTTAACGCCGTTGTCCTTCCACGTGATAATGCTAGTGACAGGATTTTTTTTAGGGGAGAGTTGGAGGGTTTTGTAACATTGGATTACGTGGGCGAATTTACAGGTTGGGTTGGAGCAGGGGGAGAGGTTGGGGGCTGAGAGTGGGGGGGGGTTAGAATGGGGGGGGGGGTAAGGAAAGGGTGGGAGGGGAGGGAAACGTACCTACTGTTCCTCCTCCCATGAAGTTTTTGCAGGGGCGGAGTTTAGGGGCGTTTGCGGAGTTTGTGCCGTTGTTGTTGTTGTTGCGGTTGTTGTTGTTGTTGTTGTTGTTGTTGTTGTTGTTGTTGTTTGACCATGTTTTGTTGGAATTGTTTTTGGAACGGGAGTTGTTATGTCGACGGTGGGACATTTGAAGGGAATTATATTATATTATATTTTAAGGAAAGGAAAGGAGAAGAGGGAAATGTTCTGAGAGGAAGGAGGAGAGAAACGATACGTTAGAAAAGAAGATATGACGTAAATTGAGGTAAGCGTTTGTCAAGGAATTGTAGTGTGTGTTGCAGGGCCATCCCACGATGGGAGGGTATTTTCATTAGCAGCTTTAATTCTCTTCATAATGTAGACGACAATGTAATTATTGACACTAAATATGAATATTTTCAGTAGTATAAGTACCATCTTCTAGTATTAAATTCAAAATAAGGTTGTAGTATGTATCAATGATAATGTCTGCAGTGCGGGGACGACGGGATGGATCAAAGGAAGTATCGTCAATATATAACCTATTTTATAAGACAACACGCAACCATTTATTATATTCAGCAATATATAACATATATTACCACGGTGTAGTGAAAGTGACAGTGATGGACTAATAAACTAACTTAAAATAGGAGTCAGCCTAAAAATGTTGCATATCTCTGTAATATAATTCATATCAATAATATCTCGACAATTCCAACGTTAGGATCAACATTTAATTACCATCAACACCTGTATATCCTAAATATCTCTCCAATAACAATAAATATATTCCTAAAATATACGAAATCATTCTAATTTAGCTGATAAACCTCCAATCTCTACGGCTCTCACCCTTCCCTCCAATAAATCATTGAATTCCATCCGACACAAACGACGTAACGTCGCATTTCATAATCTCCGCTTCTATAAAATCTTCAATTCTCCTACATAAATATAAAATATAGTCGTAATAATATAAAACTATTCCTGAATTTAAGAGTATATGTCCGCGCCACCTTCCAATCAATAATCACCGCTCAAAATCTGATAAATCTAAAACGTAAATATCCATTCCCCTTCATCTTCATAAACAATAACCACAGTAGCACAACAAAACAACAAAGGATACATATTCCTATTCAACCACCCCTTACATTTCAGAAATACTGATAAGAACCATACATCTAGAAAAGGTAAGATCTCGAAACCCCTTCTTTTATGATCGAATAATGGACGTCTCATTCAGTGGTTATATAATATACGTAACTACTGTTTATATCAAAATTTATTTATCCCATATCAAGTGAAGCGAGTCTATTCAAAGGTATCAACTAACCAACCCTTCCCCATATTAAACGAACGTCTCGACCATGATAACTATACTACAACAATACCAACGTGTAAACAATAAATTGTTTTATCATCTAACGCACAACCCTGTACAATTAATCGTTTCCTCCCACGTTCAGCCCCCCTACTCCCTTCCAACCTCCCACCTCCTCTCCACTTATATATAAAAAAAACCCTCCGTTCCACCCCTTCCTTTCTCATGAAGTTAAAACTCTCCTTCCTAAAGCTTCTAAACACCTGGCGTAATCTCCGCACAGTAACCCGTCTAACTCTAATCCTCTCCATACCTTACGTAATTTTAACGAGTTATTATTTCTTCAATTATAAAGGTAAGAAACAACGTTATCACGTTTTATATCAAAAACACACACACTAAACCCCTTTTAAAAAAAAATAGCACGAGAACCGTACTTAGATAGATGGAACCCCTCTCAATCCCAAATTGGTCGCATTCCTGAGAATGTTGATCATAGATATTCTTATACTTGGTTACGTTCCTCGTCTCCTCTCCCGGTAAGAAAATTAAAATGCTTTCATAACGGTCGGAACATATTTAAAAAACACACACGAACGGTTCTAACAACTACGAAATATAGGTAACGATCGTAACAGTCCAATCAGATTTAAGCCATTATTGGTGTACGTGCGGGTACAAGAGTCTCGAGAAATACGCGGAGATGTGGGGGTATACTATATTACATTCGAGGTGAGTGGTGGTGGAAGTGGGGGGGGGGGTTAAGGTTTATTTCTAACGTGGTTTTTTTTATAGGTAAGATGAATAAGTTATGGAATCGACAATTGAAGCCTTTTGGCATTTTTAAAACACACGATACATACGAAACAACGAACCTTTCTGCACGTTACTTACACGTTTTTTTTAATTTAAGGTGAGTTATAACCTTTTCAATCGCGCACACTTACAACATTCTGGTATTGCGTTACCTGAAAAATTCTATTTTTGTTAAATACGAACAAACAAATATAAAACCTTCAAAACATAATTACTCACACACTTAAAACATAGTATCCCCTCAACCGTCGTATCCTCTAAACTAAAGAAATACGAACTAGCTCTCTCAACCCTCTCCTCCTCAAGTTTAACCGTAATCCTCGACTGCGACATCTTCATAACAAACCCTACAATCCCAATCCAAAGGATATGGGACGAGTACGCGCATACAGAGACGGAGGTTCTGTTGAGTAGAGACGCGCATTGGAGGATGGGGGTGCCGGTTAATAGCGGGGTCGTGATTTTGAAGGGGGGAGAGTTTAGTAGGAACTTGTTGAGGTGAGATATTATTGACGAGGATATGGACGAATAGAATGTTATGGAAGGGGTTTGGCTTATACTTAACAAACCAACATCCTCCCAAAAAAACTAAAAACACATTAACACTCCCCCCTGCACAGCAACATAATAAAAAAAGACCGCGTAAAAACCGGCCCCTACTCCACAAAATTCAACGCCGAAACCCTCGTCGATCAACCCCGTCTAACCGTCGAGCTCTTACTCTCCTCTCAACTCTCCGACCCTCCTCTACACGAATACGAAATCAACTCAAAGGTAACCGTAGTATCCCAACGCGTAATAAATTCGTTTTATCGATACCCTCAATCGTATTTCTCTGGATTTCATTACGATCCCTCTAACAGTAAATGGAGGAAAGGGGATTTACTAGCACACATTACTGGAATGGATGTAGAGGAGATGATTGAGGCGGCGGATAGGTTCGGAGAAGGGTGTGAAGGGGTGGAGAGGATGGAGACGAAGGTTACGACTGATGGGGTTAGGGGGGTTGGGGGGAATTGAAGGGGGGGGGGGGAGAGGGATGAGGTATTTTATGGAAATAGATAGAGAGAGTTTTATGTGACTGAGCGACTATTATTAGATATTATAACATCATTGAAGAGGGAGTTGGAAATATATGATGAAATAGCGCGTAGTATCCAAATGAGTAATAAACAGTTTCTACAGTCACCAGAAAAAACTATATCTCCAGCTTCCAATTTATCTCTCCTCAAAGGAAGAACATGGTTAGCGCGTGTTTGAGTCTGGAATGTAGGAGAGGAGAGAGGGGGGGGGGGATAGGGGTCAGAAACTCGCCAGGATTCACACATTTGGGATGGAAAGTTAGGATACTTTTATTTTCAAGTTACGTTACGTTGATGCCGACGCCTGTGTAAATTGCGAGGATCGGAAGTAGCCGAAGACCAAGAAACGGACGTCTGGTTGCATTATCTTCTCGTTTGGAAACGTATTCATCCCGTCGCCTGCCTCCTACGCTGACTGCCCTGCACATCTGGAAATTACATCACTGACGACGGCACTGTCGCCTCCGAAACACGCCAGCCTCAGAGCATGTGTAAACTGCATATCCGGAAAGGCCAAACACCCCCCCCCCGGCCTCTTCCTGTCCCACTTCTGTCCGTACCGGGAACGTTCGCTGCGGCTTCTCGCCTCTTGACTGCCTCGGCAGTGGAAAGTTTCAGCGAGATGTACCAACAGGGCTTTGCGAGGGCCCGGCGAGTCGAGCTCAGAAGAACTCCGCCCAACTCCCTGTGCCCGTATGTCCCGAGCGCAACGTCCGCCCCCTGCGACAGATCTCATCGTTTGTATGATGAAAGCTGACCATCCTGTGATGGTTCATAAGTTCCTCAGTGTGACATAGGACGCCGCATGAGCTGGATTTCAGTCTGCATATTGCTGGAGGCTCAATTTCGGCACCTTCAACCTTGCCATGTCCTTCCAGTCATGTCCTCAATTTTCTTTTTTTGATTTCATTATTTTTTTCTGAAAACAGGGCTGGTATAAGCAAAACAGCAATGACGAAGAATTTCTTCCAATTCGCTGTCGGGTGCGTCCTCGTCCTGACGTGCCTGACGCTCTTGAAGGGAAATGAATACACGCAAATCCACGAGGTTGCCCCATGCAGTCCAAACGCTCAAACTCCTCCTCCTCCTGCTTCGAATCCCCCTCCTGCTACGCCTAGCGTGGTCGCTCCTCCGGCACCTGTCAGCAGTCCACCCTCGAGCCCCTCTGACAACGCCGCCGCTGTCGCGACGTACGACGAATACGTCGAAGAGGTCAACCGCCAACTTGGCACTCCTGACCTTCTCTTCCAAGACACCGTCATGGGCATGTTCTCAAAAGGCTACACGGAAGAGACCATGGCGAACATCAAAGCGATCAGGGAGCTCCACGCGACCTACCCCGAAGACCGGCCGAAGGCCTGTGCGTTTATGCTGGCGTTTCCGACGAGGTGTGGGGATCCTTGCATCAGGGGGAATAAGCATGATCAAAGGTGAGGACTACATCTCTTCATAGCAGCCCCCGCCCGCCCCCGACTCTACACAAACCTAACACGTAAGTCTCTCTTGGCCCATAGTTGGAACGTGATGCACATGGCTGCCGCCCTTGAGGCTCAAATCTGGTCGTCTCCCGGCGTGAATTTCCACTACCCCGTTGTGATTTATCACGATGACTACACCGCGGAGCAGAAGGCGGCCGTAGAGTCAGCGACCAAGAGCAAAATTTTCTGGTTTCAAGTCAACTTTGGGGCCGCCTCGCTGCCAGATTACATCAGCAGAGAAGATATTAATGAGAAAGTCGCGCATCAGCATTACCCACACGACAGAACAGGTAATATCGAGCTCCCTCACTCCCGAAAACACTTCCACGGCTTCGGCTACAGAAACATGTGCAGGTTCTTCGGCGGTATAATCTTCCATTCTCCTCTAGTCCGTGAGTTCGATTATTATTGGAGGCTCGACGGCGGTGACTCGCGCCTCAGGTGGCCCAACAGGCCCAACAGGCCCGTGTACGATATTTTCAAGGATCTCAAGGCAAAAAACAGGCTGTACGGATACATCAAGGTGGCAAGATCACAGGAGAGCCCGCGCTTCGACGAGGCGCTGAAACAGTTCAAGCCACTTGTGCCGGAGCTAATGGCCGGGTTCTTCACAAATGGAAAATACAACGGGTACTACTACTACAACAATTTTGAGGTCGTGCATATCCCCACCTTCCAGTCCAAGCAACACTGGGAGATATTCTCCGCATGTGACAGGTGAGAGTGTCAACATAATGAGCGGGGAGGCAAAGAACGAGGAGCATATAGCGTAGACGTTTTCGTCTAACAAGCAACATTCAATTAATACACCCTGTACTTTTTCCTCGGCAGGAACGGCGCTTTCTTCTTTGGCGCCACAGAGCAGAACGGCCTCGGCGATGCCGATTTCAGGAGTGGTGTCCTCGGCTACCTCAACGAGATGTCGCCGGAAAAGGTGCATGCGTACAGTGACATTGGCTACGCGCATCCGGTACCCTGGGACAATAAATATCCAGCAACGTGGGTTGGCGACTTCAAGTGGGAAGGCGACTGGCTGAACCTTCCAAATGGTGAATTCTATGTCCCTCTCGCTACGTGAATATGAGAGTGCGTGATTTGTTAATTGTCAATTAATTGTCCCTGTTTTTTATTCCTTAATATTCTTTTGTCAACAAGAGGTCAAGACTCTAAACGCCCCCCACTGGTGTGTGGCCTGCCTCTGATTGCCATTCCTTCAATAAATCGACACAACTTGGCCCTCCCTCCTCCCCATTCCACCAGGACAAGTGTGACCTACGATATATACTTCACGCCTGCGAGTTTTGAGTTTTGGGCCTAATCTGGGTCAAAACTTTTTGAGGTCATGAAAATTGTTCAAGAAAGAGATCACCTACATCTTTAAACGCCCAACCCAATTACTTATTATTGCACTATCCCCCACATAAATAATCTTTCCCGTCTGCTAGCAGAAATCATTCTGAAGCACCAAGCAACAGGAAGCCGAGGCAGGGCACCCTAATGCAGGTGAGAAAAACCAATAAATACGCCGTAATATATCATCGAACGCCATATCCCCACACAAGTATCGTTAATGCCGCAAACTAAATAATACAATTACACGCGATCCTAACCCAGTATTCTCCAAGACACACCTCCGTCGAAAGCCCCAAACACCTTCATCTCCTCCGCCACACCAACATGGACACGCACACGTTCGGAACGAACCAAACCAAAAACTCAATACCACCAATTCAGTGTCAGTCTCGAATATGCACTCCTCGTCTATTTTATCTTCGTTATCAGCGCCATCCTCAAAGTGTGCAACGTGCATCGCTGCATCAGTAGTAGTCCTCTTCATAGTGATCAACCTCCTCCCTTCCAACATTGTCCAGCAAGGCTTCAACGACTTGGGCGTCCCGACTCCATCCCAGCTGTACATCAAGACGGTGTACTCGAAGAGCTCTGCTGTGCGCCTCCTGGACGAGCAGTGTCCCAAGCCGAACCCCAGGTTCACCAAGGCAGAACGAATAGAGTATTACCTGGGCCCGCAGCACCCTAGCCCTGGATCCTCGAGCCTACCCGTCATTAGGACGTACAACGAAGCGTTGGATCTGCCGAGGGTCGACGTGCCGCATTGCATCGACTCGAGGAAAGTAAAGAATAGCTTGGGGGACGTGAACGTAGGTGAGAGAAGGAATGCCCATACCATACCCTTCCAGTACTGCTATTTCCATTGTGCATACAAACATTCAACCCCCCCACACTCACGCCCCCAAATAACGTAAATCAAGTCGACAAGAGTAAATGGAGAGCAATCCTCGAGCCGCGGTGGATGTACACGAACGAAATGCTATCCTACACCAAGAACATTGTCGCCGTGAAGTTCGGAGACGGCAAGCATCCTCTCACCCCGAGCCTTTTGAGGAAAATCCGGACCGTGCCAGCCCCGGATGTTACGAAGGACGGAATGGCGAACGGAATACTTTACAAGGCCGGCTCGTGGAGGCACTACCCGAAGAATCTCTGGAGCACCGTCTACGAGGACACGCCTTGGGAGAAGAAGCGGAACATGGCTGTGTGGCGAGGCACCACTACCGGCTGCAGTGGCTGCTATCCCAAGACTTTGGACGAGGAGGGCACATTCGGCTCCCGGGCGGAGCTCGTGCGGAGGATACCGAAGTGGGACAAGCGGGCGGACATGGACATTGCCGTCTCGCAGTACACACAGGGAGTGAGTAATCTTTGGGGGATCGGGAGCTTCTTGAGCAGGGAGGAGATGATGGGGGATAAGCTGCTACTAATGCCAGAGGGGAACGACGTCGCAACTGGTTTGAAATGGGCTATGCTGAGCACGAGCGTCGTGGTCATGACAAAGACAACAGTGGAGAGCTGGCTAATGGAGGGGACCATGACGGCCAACGT
The DNA here is from genome assembly GCA_030267945.1 of Triparma strigata. Lineage (NCBI taxonomy): Eukaryota > Bolidophyceae > Parmales > Triparmaceae > Triparma > Triparma strigata. The sequence continues at coordinate 3,436 of BRXY01000484.1, read as the reverse complement.
AGAGTACCTCGAGGTTGAGACAGACTGGTCCAACCTCGCCGAGGTCGTCGACTGGTGCTGGGATAACGACGAGGAATGTAAAAAGATTGGAGAGAGGGGGCAGTGTTGGATGAGGATGTTCTTAGATGATGAGGAGGAGGAGGAGATTATACACGAGGTGATGTTGGAGGCCGAAAGGCGACAGTACGAGGATGGGATATGTTTAAGTTGAACATTGAGAGTGATTAAAGTAGAGGTTATAGATGTTAGTAGAATTTTTATTGCGACTCCTTTTAGCAGCGCCTTGTTTTTTTTTTCAGACGCATCATAAGGGTACTGCTCCTACATAATTCCCAAAATCAATTTTTGGCAGGACGTATGCATTGGTAAGAGGTAGGGCACAATATGAGCGTAGGATATATTGGAACGTTACTAATTTCTAACCAACTGAGTGAAAATGAGAGTTTTTCTTTTCTTCTTGGGCTAAGCCTTGCCAGAACTTTATCTATCTTGTGCAATTTCTTCTCAATTTCGCAATAGTTAGATATTTTGCTGTAAATATCCTTCCCCTTTTTCTATCGTGCCCCAAAAACTCCCACTAAAAACAAATATCTCAAACATAACCTGTCACAGTGCTGAAGTTTTATCCGCCCTGTCTCCCGTCCCTCCCCCCACAAAGAGTCTTGAAGACAGAATGGAGCCTTTTGCATTTGAAATGCGGTCGAATGAAATATCTGGAAGAGGTGTGTGCGATCCTTACCCCTATTTTGTCCCACCCACAGCTATAAATTCTCTAGTTTCTAACTAAATTGGAAGGTCTATATGCAACAATTCTCATCCCCGCAGGCACCCTTATCCACACCGCCCCGTGTCTTCTCTTCACTAAAGATAGCTACACTGCCCATGCCCGCCACACTGTCCTTGAACACTACCTCTTCAATTGCACTAACGGAGACAGACTCCTCGCCTTGGGTTATGGCAGCATATTTAACCATGACGAAACTCCGAATGTTGATTTTAGAGTAGACAGGGAGAATTTGTGCATAACTTATAGAGCTTGCAGGGAAATCGAGGCTGGGAAGGAACTGTGTATCTACTACGGCGATAAACTTTGGTTTGACTATCACGGGAAGAAGTTGGAGCAGGAGAGCAGTGAGGAGGAGGGTGAGAACTTCTTGAGCAGAATTGAACTGTGACGTGTAGGTACTGGCGGATGAGCAATTTGAAGAGGTTTGAGGAGGTGAGTGGGAGCACGCGAAAAGCGACGAGTTGTTGTATACCAGCGCCTAAGTGCTACCCACTATTACCGTGCCCCCATATGATATTCGCACATGGGGACCAAATCAAATTGTCAGCCGCCACTTTCATTCTAACTCGTTTCGACTCCCCACCCTACCCGTCGATTGGCAGACTCGGACAGTGAGGTACAGATGTCCGAGAATTTCAACTGGCGTTACGACGCGCTGGAGAAGGATCGCGACGGTAACTCCAAAGCCGGCCAGAGGATGGCTACGTCCTGGTGTATTTGGCGAACGTGGAGGGAGGGGGAGCGACGGCATTCAGGGATGTGGGCGTCAAAGTCAAGCCTGAGAAGGGAAGGCTTGTTTTTTCTTTCCCAGCCCTGGAGGGATTGAGGACTGGCCTTGCGACCTTAGGACCGTGCCAGCGGGAGAGCCCAATGAGAGCGAAAATGCGGACAAGTGGATCGCACAGATTTGGGTGAGGGAGGAGCCGACGTACGAGGCGACTGTGCCGGAGGGAAGCAGGCAGGGCGGAGGACGCGGCAGACTCAGTAAGGGAGCTGATGGCGAGCTAAGTAATGGCAATCATTTTCATTTTCATCGAAAACTATTGCTTTTGACATTTCCATTCGAGAGCCTTTCCGAAGGGGTTGTTCTTCTGCTTTCAAAAAAAAAATCAAATTACCCGGGTATTCATTTTTTTGTTGAACCTTTTCATCCTTTCAAACTCCTGCAAAATTATCCATAGGCTCCCCAACCTCCCCGCCTGCCAAAGATACCTACGTGTTACGATCCTGCCGCATTTCCAACTCTTCCAAAGGCCTAACACGCAGCATCCCCCCGCAGTCCCCAACCATATATTGACATAACAAATATGTCTGAAGTTTTAAAGCTTCCTGCTGGCCCCGAGCCTTCTCCTAAAACGAGCTCTGACAGAGTCACGTCCGCCAAGAAAATAACCGGAATCTGTGTCTTAACGGCAATAGGTTGGCTGCTGAAAGATTATTATTATCTCGACTCCACGGTCGATGTCCGGTTTCATTACACTAATCCTTCGCCGATTCCGGCACCAAACATGGCTTACACCAAATGTATGGAGGAGACGCTTCCGTGGGGAGAATGGGGGCAAGGAATGGCAGATATATATGCTTCTACTCTTTCCGAAGTCACGGTGAAGGATGGGGTGCTGAGATTTTCGATATTCTCCAAGTAGGCTGACGGCTCTCCAGTCCCCAATAATTTCGGCGACGAGTACAACGTATTCGTTCGGAAATGGGGAACTGAGGAAGGGCACCCGATGGTTTTTAGCCACGGCAACATTAGAGACAACTTTGATAGCTCATATTCTGTCACAGCGCCTGCACCTTTTGTGGGCGAATACACAATAACCGTGGAGCTTTCGAGTACAGCTTGCGATGGTGTACGTGAGGAAGGTGAGCGCTTTTTTTTCGCTCGAATAAACGAATGAACAGCTACAAAGTCGAGATGTTAACCCATCACTTCGCTCTTCGACTCTTCTTTTGCTCCTCAAAAGGTTGCCTGCGCGACAATTCCAAGTTGGGATTCCAAAACAACGGCGCTGGCTGGAAGCGTTTCGACGACCTCGACCGGGTGAACGAATTCATAGACCTGGAAGCCCTGTATCCGTTCAGGGGCGAGAGGATGCCCCCCGTGAAAGTCAAAGTCACATCCGGACAGGTCAGAAATGACGGGCAAGTGGAAGACACTGATGCACTGGGATATTTTTTAATCGCAGGCGGCGAGAGTGCCCCCCTCTCCGAGAGAGACAGCAAGTGGGTTGCATCGGCAAGATTTAGAAAAGCTCGACTACAAAGAAAGACAGCCCCAAAACTCAGAATTTTGACCCACTTCGGCGATTCAAGGTCCAATCAGCTCTCTGAATGCTGGTTAAGCACGACGACCAGGATGAACCACAAGTCATTCCGAATAGTCAATGGCTTGATTCCCTTGTGCGAAAACTTTGTGGAAGAAAACAGCGAGAGGTGAGTCACTAATATTTTTCTCACCCCTTCACTGTCCCTTCTAACGCATCCCTCGCCCTCATCGCTCGTAGCGTCGAACTACCTCAATATAACCACAATGGGGACAAATACCCCTCATTCAAATACAATGGCAAAGTAGTGTTGGACGCGTACCACGAGGTGTACAGGAACAATGGTTTAGCAGACGGTACAACTAATTTGAACGAAACCCTA
>BRXY01000483.1:43106-57457 GCA_030267945.1 Triparma strigata | reverse complement strand
TAACCATAACCATAACCATAACCATAACCATAACCATAACCATAACCATAACCATAACCATAACCATAACAGTTGTCTTGTAGCCCATCATTTCCATTTTCATGAACCTTTTCTAGTTTTCAAAGCCAAATCAACGCCAATTCACGAAATGAGATAGCGACCTTCTGCGTGAATCAAGATCGTATGTAGGGACGCCCGGGATTTCTATTTGGTTGGAATATTGTGACTTGTCTGCTCTTGTCAATGGATAAAGCGGGATTTAAGTAACAAGAAAACAGACCAGATGTTCGAGGTAGATAAGGCCAGATGTTTGAGGTAGATAAAGCAAGATGAGGGACAAGATTAATAATAATAAAAAGTAAGGAAAGAAAAAGAAAACACTCAAAAAGTTCTTTTTTTAACTTTCGGTTTCGCACCATGCTTTCAAACCCCATTACGACCTTTGCGACCTTCCTCCGCATCTCAGGCTCACGCTACCTCCTGAGTCTTGAGCTTCTTCGTACACCAAACATTTGATTCGTACAAGTATTACTCAAGTCCCAGTTGGTTGTGCTTGTTCTATCAAACGACTCGGCACCGGAAAACATATAGCACATATGCTCTACATTCGCTACATTCCAAACGGAAAGGTCTCCGTCAAAGGCGCTGGCTCCGCAGAACATGGAAGACATATCTGTGACCCTCGCTACATTCCATCCGGAGATGTCTCCGTTAAAGGCGGTCGCTCCTTCAAACATGGAAGCCGTATCTGTAACCATTCCCAGATCCCAGCCTGAGATGTCTCCGTTGAAGGCGGTCGCTCCTTTAAACATGCAAGACGTATCTGTAACCATTCCCAGATCCCAGCCTGATATGTCTCCGTTATTTTACCTTTGGAACTACAGGTGAATAAGAAAGATTTGAGATGACAGTCTCGTACAGCTAAGTATGGGAAGGCCGAGCTGTTAAAAGGATGTGCGAGAGCGCAAACGGTTAGAACGACGAGACCTGCTAGTGGACAAGAGTAAGTCTATCTTTCACCTCTTCGTCGTTCTCTTGATGCAGGGAAAATTTACGACGAGAGCCGAGAGAGTTATCCGGTGGTGCAGTGCACAACTTTGATAAATCAGGCGCCGGCCGGGTAACGTCTCAAATCACTTCTCGAAGCGGGAGAAGAGGGAAAAGGGCTGAGGTGAGTGAGAGTTAGGCCAAGGTGTCTCGGTCCTTGTTGCCAATAACTTGGGGGGTAGTGCGTAATTTCTTGGTAGAAGGTTACTCGGTCCTTTGATGATAGAATTTAAGGCGGACAGAATAACAGATGTCTGTGACAAGCTTAACAAACGTGAATTTGCGTGTATTTGCGAATTTTCGATTTTGTCGCTATTTCAAACGTTTTCTCGATTACTTTTGGTCATATAATTCGCTTTGAGAGACCTTTAAGAAGAATAGTTTGATAATTATTGTGACAAAAAATGCTCTGAAAATATTCAAAAAAGTGATCAAATTAAGTTCCAATTTGATCTAAATCTGTTCTCATGTGTTCCAAAATATACTCATTATTTCAAATATGCCATTAAATATGTAAATAAAATCTTTTATTATGGATTTAGATTGCAAGAATGGCCATGATAAACTTTTTTAGAAAAGTTAGACGAATTTAAAATACTTTAGGAGGTCTCAAGATTAATAATATGAACAAAATTGACCTCGAAAATGCCCCTGTCTTGATATAAAATTCTCTGTAAACTGCTCGAAAATGAAGAATCAATTTTTCTTCACCCTAGCGTTCTTCGACGCAATAACAAACGTCAGGAAATCCACAAGAAAATAATCTCTTCAATCCACCAATTTATCAATATCAAATTTTCCTTTTCAGGCGCACTTATCTCTTCGAAAAAGAAAAAAAATCAAACAACAAAATACTTCAAGACGTACACCCTTTCATTTAACAATAGTTGCTTATTAATCAATTATATCATCATCGTCGTCGTCGTCGTTGTCTCAAGCGCTCTCCGGGCGCCGCCGCAGAAATGCAGCTGAAGTTTTATTCTTTCTGTTTAACTTGTGCATGTAGTGTTCGCAATCAAAGCCCTTCCACTCCCGCCTCAGCTCCCCTACGTTCACGTTTGAAGGGAGGAAAACAACGGCCGACTTGACGACACTGAGCGCTAGACTGACGAGATCGAATCCGTCCATTCCGGCAACGGCGACATCCGTCTGGAGCGAGAATTTTCGCCGAGTCCACTCCTCATTTTTGTAGTAGCCTGTATTGTTCCACGGAGGGCTCAAGAATAGGCCTCCCGCCGATGCGCTAAAAATCTCGTGCGTTTCGACTGCAGCCTCGGCTAAATTACCCACTTGAATTTCTATCGTATCACCCACGGGGCGAGAGGCGGGAGAAGAAACACGGGAGTGAGAAGAGGTTCATATTTTCTGCGTCTTATAATATAACTTTCCAAGAATCGACCTCGACATCCTCGAAATTAACTTCAACCACGACATCAACATTTCGCCTCACCTGTTAGCGCGTTCCAAACACCACCGTCGATCCCTCCTTCTACACCCTTCACCAGATCGCTCAAAACACTTGTTGCCTCTCCGAATCGAAAAATACTGTAACCCTCCTTCGTCCTGAGAGCTTCATTCCTGCAAATCTTTAAGAGGGCCTCTGAACCCTTCTTCGCCGCCCCTTGGAGTTCCCTCAAGAGCAGGACGGAATCGCACCAAACGAGCAAGACGCGTTCTCTCTCCACTCCATAAAGCGCCAGGTTCTTACTTGTCGTCAGAAGGCAATTCAGATCTATATCGCACCCCATGATGGTGCTCGAGGTGTCTCCACCTCTACCACCATCTCCATCTCCATCTCCATCTCCATCGTGGAATTTATTTCTACCCCTTTCTCTATCTCTCTCTGTTGCGGCGAGACACATACTGATGAGGTCGTTGCCGACACCACAGAAGGGGTCAACAAAGATTGGCGGCCACGTAGTCCGAGCTTCACCTTCAGAAGAAGTCAGGGCGAAGAAGTAGCCCGCCATGTTTCGTGAGATTATTTCCGGCGTCACCGAGTACCATCTTTCCGCGACAGACTCTTCCGTGACGACGAATTCAACGCTGAAATCGAAAGCGAGCGAGCGAGGAGTGGGGTTTGAAGGTCAGACAAAATTTGGTTCACATCCTATCGTGTATGTTGACCAGGACGCCGCTACAATTAAGTCTCTCTCACCTGAGCTGAGCGCCCCCCGTCCCTGTAAGCTCACCCGATTTCAAAGGAGACACGCAGGCGTCACTTAATGCGTGTACATTTCACGAACTCGAGTTAGAATTATGATTTCATCGATATTAGCGACCAAGCGGAGGGTTTTAAAATGTCGCTCACCTCTTTGAGAAAAGCCTCGCGCGCTGGTGCCAGTACTTGTCGAGAGACGGAGGAAGAGGGGACTCCACTCCGAAACCGTCCACGCACACCTTGGCGTGAGTGACTCCGTTGTTGCCCTTCTGTTTTCCCTTCTGTTTCCCCTTTTGCTTGCCCTTCTGCTTGTTGCCTGAATTGCTGCTGCTACTATTGCTGTTGCTGTCCTTTCTCGCCCTTTTCTTTCCAACTTCGTCATCCTGCGATCCGCCGCCAACCGTACCGCCCTTCACCACCCTCACGCAGGCATCGTCGCCGTCCTCCCCCCACCTCCACGTCAGATTCTTAGTCTCGTGAGCCTTCAACCTCACGGCGTCGAGCATCGTGGTTGGAACGTGCTGTAGTATGCCAGAAGAGTCAGGGGCCAAGTTGTAGCCGTCGTACAGCTCCATTATACCCTCAAGGAAGAGAGGAAACGTGAGGCTCATCCTATCATATGTGGATTTATTGGATCTTAAGATGGTGAAAAAGGGCTGGAGAGCTAGGGAGGTCTGTCAACGATCGAGGCGTACAGCACGAGTGTCGCACGAGTGTCAAGAACAGTTCGCCTGGGAAGTGATAAAATAACAAATCACCATGAATTCCAAGAACTACGCCTTTTTGACAATCTTGGCGTTAACCCTCGCCCTAGCCGGAGCCTTCAGCCTCGGAGGGTTGTTCGGCAACGTCAAGACGATCTCCCAGAGAGGAAATGTCGCCCAAAACGCCTGCAGCAGCAGGGAGTTTACCGAGGTGTCAAAGCTAGCGGAGTGTTTCGAGGGCAGGTGAGCGTTCCGCTGAACGATTGAGGCGATATTACTTGATATTGTGACCGATTACCGCCTTGAGACAATCATTGGCGTTCTCACCGTCGTCAATACCGATGAATTTTGTGACCTTAGAAAAAACTGCATTCTGACACCTTGTCTCCTTCCATTTGTCTTCGTCTCCTCCAGCCACATCGAGACCGACGAGAACGTCAACCCCGCCCGCAAGTGCGGCTTCTGCATGGGATGAGCCGGACAGACCAACTGCCCCGTTTCTGGGATCTAAGCAAGCCTTCCGGCCCTATGGGCCGAGGCTTTTCATCGAGCACCGTTAAAACAATAATAATCCCTTCTTCATAGTCCACAAAAAATGCTGCCCCCCGCACCACCCACAAAAAAAAACTCTTTCATTCGTAATGACTCTCTTTCTACCCTAAAAATTAAATGGGACAAGGAGACGACACTGAAATGTAGGAGCGGGGGCGACAGGGCTCGGAAGGTCGCTTTAGCAAATAACACCAACAGCACGCTCGAACGGGGAGATCTCTATGCATGTCCTGAAGAGGATATTGGTTAGGTACAAACACGAACATAAATAGCCCTTAACCTCTTTTGCAAAAGAAAAATGAAAAGCCCCACTTCAAGTTTTTTTGGTAGATAAAACGGTCTCCTTGCATCGTTCTTTCTATTTTTTTCGTTTGTTTCAATTTCGTCTACTCTTTTATATATAAATTTTGAGACGTAACCCTTCAGATTAGAAGAGTCCCAAGAACTTCTTCCTCTGCGACGTCGAGAGCAAGTCAAGGAGCGAGCGAGGTGAAGAGTTAGTACAGAGAACAGAGCATCACATGAGAAGTCAACGCATTTCTTCTTACCTTCGAGGTGGGGCTCAGGGCCGCGTCGTCTCCATCTCCATCTGTCACCTCAACCTTGATCTCCTCCTTGGGTATCGGCGGGGGCGCGGGAATATGCCCGAGGGCGTGCAGGATCTGCCCCTTTTCTACGCCGTTCGCGCCCTCCTTCCACTCGATCCTGTTGCGCGGTTGTAAGTGAAAGAGGCACTTGTTAGCAATTTATTTATCAACGCGTCCGTGACTTTGGTATAGTCTCATACTCTCACCTCTCCTTAGCGAGCATCAGGGGTGTGCTTCCAGTCTTTGTCTCGAAGGCGAGGCACTGCAGTGCAGTGGGAGAAGCAAAGCGAGGAGTTAGAATCGGAAAGTGTTAGCAGCGATGATCGCGAGTGGCAGAATGACCCCCATCAATTACAACCGGCATTGATAAGGTTTTGGCCTCGTCCTCGCTGCGTCGTACCTGCTCGTCCTTGTCGATGAGGAGCTCAACCACTCCCACGGAGGTGGCGTACATGGCGGCGTAGTGGAGGGCGCATCGGCTGTAGTCGTCCTTGATCTCGAGGATTTCACGGGGGTCAAAGCTGCGCGTTGCAAGGAAGAAGAGAGGAAGGGGGGAAGGGGTCGGGCAGATTGTGTTAGAGGAAGGTTGATGTGTTAAAGTAGGGGCAGTCGCGGGGGTGTGCGTGTTGACGTACCTGGCCTTTTCTACAATTGCCGCGACGAGAGTGTCGGGTGGCGGGTTCTCCCCGGACATTGCGATGAGGACTGTGGTGGGCGTAGCGAGCGTTGGGCGTAGTGAGAGTTGGGTGTGTTTGTGTTTGGGGTGTTAGGACTATGGAAAAAAGATATGCAAGAGGAAGGAGGAGGAGGAAGCGGAGTTTTACGCGGCAATTTTTCGCTGCTAGCGGAGACGCAGAAGAAGAAAACGGTTTATTCTTTCTGCACGACGATTCAAAGATCTCATGCACCACCAACCTCCAAACCCCCAGCCCCACCCACCCCCTCGGATCCATTCACACTCCACCTGCCCTTGGATATCCAGCAGATCCCGATGGAAGTTAACCCCAAAAATAGAACGAGCACCCAGAATATGCGCCGAAGACCCCCCCCAACAACTCGCCCTTCATTACTCCCCCCGACCAATCCCAAACATACTCACCCTGCATCAAAGCGGTCCTATTTTCATCTTCAGGATCCTGATAGAACACCTCGGCCGTGCTCGCCTCGTCCATGTGGTTCACGGCACCGTCCCAGTTCTGACTGACGACGAGCGCGCTCAGGGCGGCCTCGTTCAACTTGCTATTCGCGCAGCCCATGCTTTATTTCTTTGGAAGATCTTTGCTCGAAAAATTGGTGTGGAACGGCTGGACTACTAATAAAGATAGATTTGAGATTGGAAGGAGTTTTCTGAAAAGAAATCCGAAAAAAAACAAATAAAAAAAGAAATCCAAAATGTAGAGACATTAGTTCTACGTGAAATAATAAACTTATTTACCGACGCCGCCCTTAAGCTACTCCGCAGTGCTAGGGTGGGTGGGTAGGGGATAAGAACTTTTTGTTTTAATTTTCATGGAGCCAAGGATCAAGGATCACCAACGGGGCAGAATGAAGAAGAAATAATAATAATAATAATAATAATAATAAATAAGTTCTCTCTTCTATTCTATTTCCTCCCCCTCATAACCCCCGCACTAACAATCCCCCCCCAAACCAAATCCAAAAAGTTCATCCCCAAAACCCTCCACTCCTCCCCCCCCCTAAAAATCCTCCACTCCACCGGCCACAAAACCACCCCACTCAAAACACACCCTCCAAAAGTCCTCCAAAACTCCCCTCTAACCTGTCCCAAAATTTCCCCCAAACCATACCCCATCCCCACCCCCGTCCAAAAGAAACTACTCAATATATAAACCCCATCCATAACAAAATTATCCACCAACATCATTTTAAAACATCCCCCCCTCGTATCCCCCCCAAACCATCTATCTAAATTTCTATAACTATAATGCATTAACGGTCCAGACACAAAAAAACTTTCAGCCGTGAACATTATAGTACGGTTTATAGAATACGTCGATCGAGTTATTATCTGAGTTAACACGTCAGATAGAAACGTTATTATACCGGAACTTAATGATTTTGTTAGGAGAGGATTTTGAAGAAGATGGGTGTGGTAGGTTTTTAAAGAGGAGGTTAGAGTTGAGGATATTTTTATAGAGAGGGAGGAGAAAGGAGAGGAAGAAGAGTGTGAAAGTGAATTTAAGGAACTTGAGATAATTGGAGAACGTGGATGGAAGGGAATCTGAGAGAGTTTTAAGCGTTATTTTTTTGAGAGTTAGGTTCTGTGTAGAGATAACAATATCTGGTTTACGGAAAAGTGCAGTAGATGCACGTGTCGTTTGTCCTAAAAACGCGAGAGATTTTTTAAAACGTAACGTACCTTAATTGACCTTATACTCGTCAAGTGATTGACGTATGACCCTGTGTAAGTTACGCAGTTTGATATTATTAGTAGAAGGAGGAGGAAGGGAGAAGAAGAGACGCGTGTCGGTTTCTTCATTTTTTAGGAAGATTGAGATTTGGAACGTTTATTTTGACGGGGGAGAAGGATTTATGGGAGGTTGAAGGGGATAGAGATTGAGGGGGATTATTGTGGGATTGTTTGACGATTGTATTTGAGATTGTTTTGCAATCCCCCTGATTTTAGGCTATTTCCCAGCCATTCCTTAATAAAATGTCCATAATTGTTGCTACGCTACTCATAATCTCATTAATATTATCCTCCACGTCTAGTTTTACAGTTCCCATAATTAATCAATATAGCCGTGGCCTTCCGTCGTATATTTGTGCTAATATTGGACCTAATACCGCCGGATATTCATTACACAGATTATTCGAGCAGAAAGGACAGCAACAAAGGTCAGTGACACGGTAGCGGCCGTAGACGGCGGATACAATGCGGACAGAGTACACCACGGCGTACCGTGGCGACGCTAGATTCGTCGTAAATAGACGTTAATATTCACGGAACACATGATTGACACATGATCGTCTCAATCGAAGGTGCAAACAATTAAACCCTCTGAATGCACCGTCGAAATTGCGAACCGGCGGGCGGAATAGACGACCTTTGAGCACAACCAATTAATTTTCTCTGAAGCGGTTCTAAAAAAAGACGTAACATTTAGTGAACATATCAAAACCTCCCACCGACAGAGCATGTCGTCCGGTCACGGAGCAGAGTGGTGGTGCATCGTCCACGTTGGCGTCGCCATCCGCATCGCCATTCCCGACCTTGAGCAGTACCTGCGGAGTTACGTCCACGGCGACGACTTCCTGGACGCCTCCATGTACAAGTTGTTTCCTCGCAATATCTTTAACCCTTCTGGACTCGTCTAACGCCCTTAAAATGAACCGCAAACATAAACATCATACCTTCCTTTGCAGTCTTTCAAGTCCTTCAAGTCCTTCAAACCCTTCAAATTCTCCAATGTCCTCCCCCCCCCCTCCAATCCTCTTAAAGTTCCTCGGCAGCTCAACCCGTTTCTTCGTCTCCCTCTCCCTCCTAACCCTAACCCTCCTCCACCCCACCCCCCTAACCCTAACCCTCCTAACAACCTCAATCCTAAACTCCGTCCTCGGCAAACTCCTAAAAAAAATCCTCAACACTCCACGACCTCAAAACTCACCTATAACCGAAAACGGAGGGGGGATGCCGAGCTCTCATGCGCTTGCTTTAGGTTATATAAGTACTTCTTTGATATACTTATATTCCTTGAATATGTCCTCGAGTTTATTAATTTTTTTATACGGGGTTATAGGGTTGTATTATAGGGTAGTCGTTAATTTACATACCAAATCTCAGGTAATTGTGGGGTACGTTATAGGAGTTATTAATTCTATAACTGTGTATAGATTCACGAGTTTAGGGAGTTATTTAGAGCAAGGGTTCGAACAAGCGATTGGGGAGGTTGTGCCGAGGGAGTACGTTTGGGGGTTGGCGGTTGTGGGGGCGGCGGTTGTGGGGTATAGGGAGATTAAGCAGGCGAGGAGGTTCATACCGAAAAAGAAGGAATGAGAATATAAGAATACAAACGGGGGGCCTTTTTTAACCACCCTTTCAAATGTTATTTAACTGACGATGCCCCACTTCTGCTTTCCCTTCAAACCTCCCCCCTCCCACTCCACCGTGAACTCGATGTCCCTGTGATTGTCCTTCTTCCTCTCAACCTTAACGTTCCCTCTAAAACTCTCTCCCCCCTCCAAAGCCGGCAGCCTAGTAGGCTCCAGCCACAGCACGACGTGCTGCCAGTGCGTCGCCTCCGTCTGAACTGACGTCGTGAGCTTCACGGGAGAAGGGCTCGACATGTCGAAGTCGCAGTCGAACGTCACTACCAGGCAGTTCACTGAGGTTTTCTTGACGGCCTTGATCTCGAAGGGCCTGACGAAGTCGAGCTCTTCGTCCTTTACTTTGTTGAGGTCAGCCTCCCAGAACATGTGCCTTCCGCTGACGATGATCTCGGGCTTGACGATTTCGACGGATGCCTCGAGGTAACGTTCTGCCTCTACGACTGCTTTCATAGGGGACATGTCGATGCCGTATACGTCGTCCCAGAAGGTTGTGCGGGTGTCTGAACCTAACTCCATGAACATCTTTCATTTACGCACACCGCAGTGTTAGTATTAAAAACAATCGTTCCCAATAAATACTCGGCTTATATTGTTGTTGTTCTCATTGTCGTTCGTTCATTATCCTCTCACCTCACACTTATTCGGCCACATTGTCCCCCCCTCCCTTAAATACTTCTCCCTAGCATAAATAACACTCGGCAACATCGTCTCATACAACAAACCATACCCCATCCACTCACTAACAATAACATCAAACTGTTCAACTTCCTCAGGGATAACGACTTCCTCTATTTTACCTCTAATAAAAATAAGCTCTTCACCAATATTCAAATTCCTCGACACTTCCAAAGCATGCCTCAACATATTAGAATCATCAACACCTACAACACATCTACTTCCAGCCTTTAAAGCGAAGTGACTCAATATCCCCGTCCCGCATCCTACGTCTAGTACGTTTTTATTTTTGAAGATTGAAGGGTTGGTGAGGATGGAAGTTTTGTAGGATTGGGTGCGGTGGACGTCGGAGAGCATGGTGTGGTGGATGGAGGAGTGGGAATAGGAGTTGAAGTAGTAGGAGTCGGAGTCGACGGAGGGGGGGGGGATGTAGGAGGAGGTGTTCTTTTGGGGTTTAGAAGGAGGGGGAGAGGGGAGGGAGGAACGAGTCGTCAAGTCTTTTATCAATTTTTGGGCGGCGAGGAGCTTCGCTTTAAGGACTTCTACGGTCTCTACTTGTTCTACTTCGTCGTCTTCGTCGTCTCGGGAAGCCTTGAGGTCGAAGCGGGACTCGTAAGCCTCGCGGAGGGCGTCGAGGGACGCAATGTAACCGTCGTCTTCGAGGAGAGGCTTGAAGTATTTGGACTGTTGAAAGGCGTAGATTTCACCGGAGGGGAGGACGGGACCGTTGGTATCAACGTCGTAGTCGGCGGGAGCGGGGAGGGGGGCCAGGCAGGAGGCGGGGTTCGAAGGGTCCTCGCGGAGATTGTTGATGAGACGAATTAGAACGTAGTCATCTTGTAGGGGATGCATAATATGCTTTTGAAGGGTAGGAAAGATTTTGGTGTGAAGGATTGCGAGGAGATCGAAGCCGTTATCGCAGTCCTGTGTGCGGTGATAAGGGATAGAGGGGGGTTAGAGTTAGCGAATGACTTATGATGAAATAATGAATAATATGCTTTACCTGCTTGAGGGATTCCTGGAGCGAAGTAGGAATCGTTGGTGGCGTAACTATGTCATTAAAAAGAGGGAATGCGCTAGCGTACAAGTCTCCAAACTCGGAATCAGAGCTCCATTCACTGTCTGAATCGGAGGAAGAGCTCATTATACAGTAATAACGACGTTTAGACGGTCAAAATGCCAACACAGAGTTTCGCAGAACAATTTTATCTTTTGATGGCTTTCTCTTCATGCCTGATTTAGAAGCTGAACGAACGACTTATTTATAATTGAAGAAATATTACTGCATTTCATCAACTCAATAATTCCAAGCTGCAGTTTCAATTTAAGCGTCGAGCACGTCCCAAAACTCTGCCTGTATTATCGTCTCCACCGAGCCTCTCGCCTACGAAGAGCTGACCCAGACCAGCTCTCAGGACCGGGCCGCGAGGAACACGCTCGAGGAGCAGCTCAGGAAGGAGCACCAGGACGCCGTTAGCCTGAAGCAGGAGCTGGACCGGGTCAGGGCCTTACTGGAGGCGAGCGAGACTAGGTGAGACACAAATGTCGTCCTCCCCCTTTTGGCCACCGTCACTGCTACTTTAATCTAACTTTTCGCTCCACTTCGCTACGCTCGTTGCAGAATAATCAAGAAGCCGGTTGGCCGACCCTCCACCGCGCCAGACAACGCGACCAAGATCCTGGAGCAGCGTCTCAAGGAGGAGAAGAAAGTGACGGAAGAGCTGAGGGAGAAGAACAAGAAGGAGGCGAGCAGGCTTAAGATCAAGACCGAGGAGCTGAAAGAAACTCTCGCCTCTGGTGATTCACGGCTAGTTTCTTTCCGACAGGCCACCGCTCCCACAGAACTTGAGTACTGGCCCTCGACATTACAGTCAGAGCAAGCAGCTGCCCCCAAAGCGGCATACTCGTTTGACACGCTGCTCCGTTACTGTGCTGCCTTAACCTCCCCCTCTCCTTCTTCCTTCCAAACTTTCCCCCTTTCTACTCCCCTCTCCCTCCTTCCTCCCTAAAAAGAAAAAAAATGTCAAAAAAAATCCCCCCCTACACCTCTCTCCCCCCTCTCCTCCTAACCCTGCACTTAACCTCAACGATCCTAAAGAATTCAAACCGTATCCACGGTCTCTCCCCTTTTCATCGTAGTTTAAAATCTCATCTTAGGATTGTGAAGATATTGGCGGGTAATATTGAAGGGATTTTGGGGTTGAAATTAGGGGAAGGTAGGTGGTCTGTTATGTTGGATTTGAAGAAGCTTTATGATTCTGTTAAATTGGATTCGAGGATTTTGAGGGGAAAGTTTAGGAAGTATTTGGATGATTATTGTACTCCTTTGCTTTTGTTGAATCAGAATACGCAGTTGTACTTGACGTTGTCGGTTTCGGTTTGTAGGTTTTTGAGGATTTTGGACGAGTTGGAGGGGGGGTGGTTGAGGGATTTGAGGGTTAAGGTTGGGGTGGAGGATGAGGAGGTTGGGGGGGATTTTATCGGGGAGGAGGGGGAGGTTATTGTGGCGAGGGAGGGGGTTGGGATGGAGGTGGAGGTGGGGGAGAAGAAGATAAAGAGGAAGAAGGAGGGGGGGAAGGAGGAGGGGGCGATGGCGGGGGGGAAAGGGAAAGGGAAGAAGAAACGAAAGAAGGAAGAGGAATTGAAGGTAATAGACGATATATTCGGGGATAAAAATGATGATGAAGATGATGCAGAGAGGAGGGCGAAGAAAGAAAAGAAGAAGAAGAAAAAGAAGAAAGCAAAGAAGGGCGATGCGATCGACGATATTTTTGGTTGAGACAATGCTTCGTGTTTTTGTTCTTATTTTTTTGTCGATATTTTAATTTAATTTTTGACACTGGAATTACTAGCGCTTGATATGTATGAAAGAAACCGATAGGATGGGCTTGGGTTACGTGGTTACAGGGTTGGAATGGGCCTTCACCACCCTCAGGTATATCGAATTTCCCAGCATGACCTTTGTTGGGAGTCTATACTCAAAATTACCATTTAAAAAGCTACGAAAATGAGTGACAGCCTAAGCGCCGAAGAGCTAGCCTTACTGAATCTCCACCGCGCCGAAAAGGCGAACCAAAACTCCCCCGAGCTTTCTGAAATGAAAGAATTACTGAAAGCTGCTGTCGATAAGATCTCGGCTATTTCGGAGGAGGTTTTGAGGATGAAGGAGAAGTTAACTTCGTTGGAACGGCAGTTCAGGAGAAGAAAGGGCAGGATGATAGCGTCGAGGCGCTGTTAAGAAACAGGGAGGAGACAATTCTGGCCATGGGGGGTCTGATAAACAGTGTTGAGAGGAGGATTGAGGGATGCGAAGGGTTTATTATTAAAAAGATGGAAGAACAGGACGTAAACATCGACGAGAAGTTAACCAGCATGGACTGGTTCATGGAAACAAACTCTAAAACGGCAGAAAAGAACATCGACGACAAAATGGCAGGGATGAAAAAGTTCATGGAAGATAACACGAAAGAGATGGACAAGAAATTAGACGTGAAGTTGAAACTGTTGGGAAATACTGCGAAAGATATGGACAAGTTATTAGACGCGAAGTTGAAGCTATTAGAAAATACTGCGAACGGATTAGGGGGGAGGATGGATATCGTAAAGCAGGAAATTATTGCGGCAGTTGCTGTTGTAAAAAAAGAAGTTGACGTATGTGGGTATGTTGCTCGTGGCCACCCCTTGTCAGCGCCAAACGACCCTTATCCTAAAGCGACGTTTACTCCTGATTTGGGCATAATAGAAGAAAAACGAAGAAAAGATGAAGAAAAGCGAAGAAAAGACGCCGCAGCGAGGGGCGAATGTCCTGACTGTGGCGTCACAAACCCTAAAAAGTGTGAATTTGGCAATACAAGTGGAGAGCATAAAGGCCGTCGATATTGTGGAAGCTGCTCCAGTGGATGTGAGTATGATGACTGATCTACCTCCTCATTTAATCATCAAACTAACCTCCTCCTACCTACATACTAATAATAAAATCGTTTCGCATCGTTCGCTATATCATTATCATAACAGGCAGCGCAAACTGTGAGTATATAAATATAAATCTCACTGTCCATAACATCATAATTCTAACAAACAATGTTTCATTCTCTCTTCCCTCTTCTTCTCTCTTCTCTTTTATTTATTAATAATAAACACCGTTAAAATCAAATTCACCAACTACAACTGCAATAATAAAACTAATAGCCAGCCACGCCGGAGGTGAGTAGTAACAATAATAATATGAGTGCTCTCTCCTCTCTCCTTTCAAATATAATCTGACTCTAAACCTCTCCTTTCATAATCTTCTTCAGCATATTATTGTAGTAAGTATCGTCACATCTCATTAATAATAATAATAATAATAACGTCTAACATCCCCCCTCCCCCCCTCCCTCCAAAACACAACAACTCTAAAATGATAAAAACAGATCGTAAGTAATGTCCCATCCATCATCATCACAACAATAACAAACACCAATATAACTAACACAAATTCTAACACCATTCATTCTAAACTAAATTCAAAAACAGAATGCGAGAACGGCCGCCACAAATGGTATTAAACACCCC